>BMAO01012470.1:0-159081 GCA_019973975.1 Trichonephila clavata
GGGGCTATATATATAATATATATATATATATATATATTATCAGTGACGTAACGAATATTTGGCCCCCTGAAAACTCAGGTTAGGGGCCCCAAGCCCAAATACGTACTTAGCGTCAGTCAAGATTTAGGCCCTTAGAGTCTCTGGACACCCCCGCAATGCGGGGGTTGCGGGAGTGTACCTTACGCCCCACTGTATATTATTCTTACCAAACATTGAACCTTATATTTTCACTTATTTTCGAAATTCTTTCTTTCGCTAAAAAATTTTAATCCATTGTTCGATATAATAAATCTTATTGAAAGGTTTTACTCCTAGAAACCTGAGATATATATATTCTAAAAGGATGGAATCTTAAAATTACCTGAAAGATGAGAAAATGTCGGGGGGAAAAGTCATATGTAGGGAATTTAGTGACGTCTTGAAAATTTTTTAGGTCCTGACTCCCTATGCAAAAGTAGGCTCCCCCGTGACCCTCAGTGGCGTAACGGAGAGTTGTAGGGCCCCCTTGCAAACTCACGTTTTGGGCTTCAAGCACAAATACGTACTTAGTGTCAGTCAAGTTTCGGTCCCCTAGTGTCCCTGCCTCCCCCCAGCTACGTGGGGGGTTGCGGGGGTGTACGTTACGCCACTGGTGACCCTTTTAAGTTGATAGCGTATAGTGATATCGTGGTTGAGTTTCTTGGCAGGGGCGTAGCTTCCGCCGTATCAATGATACGAGGCCCCACGCTTTAGGGGCCCAAAAATGTTTAATCAAACATTGTAAAATGTTAAGGGGCACCAGAATAGGGTTTCTAAAGAATTTTGAAACAAGGCCCACTCGGGGCTAGTTTCGCCAGTGTTTCTTGCACAATGATGAGACTCCAAGATTGTGCTTTAGTGATTTATTGAATCACGAACACATATGATGAGTCACACACACACACACACACACACACACACACACACACACACACCACACACACACACACACACACACACACACACACACACACACACACACACACACACACACACACACACACACACACACAACACACACACAAGAAACTGAATTACTCTTTGTACAAATTTTAGGAAAAAATTAATAATTTCTCTGGTAGTTGACGCGTTATTTAGAGAAAGTAAAAATAGGCGAGGTTGGGATCCATCGCATCTGCCTTCGCCAGTACCAAATCTCCACACTTAGCTCGTTGACGGAGCTTACCAGCCTCTCTCCTCGAGGCACAATCACAGAATCCACTCTGGTGTGGCGCAGGCGCAGTGTCTCAGATCGGTCTCGTTGCCATCTAGCATTCTAGAATGTTGCCTAGAGTCTGTTACAGCTTAAGTTGTCAAATTTTCATTCAAACGGTAATCCGTAATAACACATGTGCCTGACTCTATCTCACTAACCTAGGCACAAACGAATCGACAGACTATCATCTTTCGACTCAATGAGAGATGACAATCAGAGACGTCTTAAGGCATGAGACAACTGGGCCCAGCCCCAGTGCCTCGCTCTCGGGGGGGGGGCTTCGTTTTGTTCTCGACTCTGTCTAAAAATCATGGTTCGGTCAAATATTATTCCCGTACATATTCTCCAAAAAACAGGAAATTTCAAACTTCATATCAACTGGGAAAAGTGGTAAGGCTGTATTATTATGTGATGACCGTTGTCCATGTCTAGACCTAAACCTATAACCATAAACAATCATTCAACTCATTTAGTCGAAATGCGGCCATCGGTTGAGCCGGTTGTGCCTAGGATTTTGAGATTGCAAGTCGTGCACATTTATTTGTTTCAAATTACCATCTGAACAATGTATGCTGTATACTGTCGACTTTTTAAGATCTCAGGTAGGGTCTACTTTTGCATAGGGGCTCAGGGCCTAAAATTCTTAAGATTTCTCTGGGCCCAGGCCCTAAAAATCTTAAAATTTCTCTGGGCCCAGGGCTTCAAAGAGTCTTAAGACGTCCCTGATGACAATATGATTGTGTGTGGTGGTAGGCCGTGGTCTGGATACAGACATGATATAATAAAGCAGTCTTGAAGCTTTTGCCGGTTGTCATTTAGTTCAAAATTCCCCGTTTTCCGCAGAATATGTCCGGTAGTAAAATTTGACGATTAAGATTATTCAGATCATGATTGAGGTCGAGTCTAGAACGAGTCAAGCCCCCTCCCCCGAGGCCTTGGGTTCTGGCCTTAAAATATATTCCTGTTGGAATTGAATAAATGCATGACTGAGAATTTAAATGCGACTTTAATTCCTTTGAGTTTTACTTAAAAATAGGACAAATCTTTGTTGGACAGTCCAATGCATTGTAATTGGCAATTAAAAACGATTTTTCAAGTACCTATTACATTGTACATTCTTGAGCGTAGGTTTCTATCTTGGCCACATTATCCTACATTCTTGAACGTAGGATTCTATCGTAGCCACATTATCCTTATAGCTTAAGTTAAGAATCCTTATGGAAGAAAAAAGAACAATGAATTATTTTAACTGATCATTTTTTTATAATTTAGCTGTGAATTAATGGAAATTGTCGGATAAGATGTGATTGACTAGGAATTATACGGATTTTGAACCTATTTATATAAATAAATCTCTTCAATTTTTCTAAACCTCTTTTAATGTTTTTTGGAATTTCTCAAAGGGGGAATTAAATAATATTTTATATCTGTGTTATAAATTTACATTTCACATTAATCTTTCCTTTTTTTACGGATGCACTTTCAACAAAGTCTGATTTGTAAATTTTTGTAAGCGGATTAAGTCAGATTACGATTTTAAATATGCATCAATTTCTTCAGTTCATATATCATTTTGAAAAGAATAATTGATTAATTTTAAAGAACTCTGGTATGTGGTTTTCGTTTTGTGTAACGATTACTTGACTTCGATAATTTGCTGTATGTGATTTGTAAGCAATAGTTTCTTAATAGGATTTTTTTTTATTGAGGGTCTTTTCTACTGAAGAAATTTTGTTTTTATGCATGTGATAATTTCAAATTTTTGTTTTGTTTTGTTATTTTGAAAATTTTAAATTAGTGATAAAGCATTACAATTTTGTCGATGAAATATTTGCAATGCATCTGGAAATGAGATTTAAAAGGCACGTGCAAGATATAAGTATTCATATTGTAAATTTTTTTACATATTGTCACAATAAATTGACATTTGTTTAAAATACAAGATTTTTAAAGAATTCTAAAATGTTTTTGACGAATTGCGGGCTTAGACATAGTAAAAAATAAGTAAAATAGTGTACATGTGATGAATTGTTTTAAAAAAGAGAAATAATGAAATGTAGATAGTGATTTGAAAGTGGAATTTTACGTCAGGGTTGACTAAGCCTTAGAGAAAAATGTATTTGCAATCCATTATAGTGCACATAAAATAATTAAGAAAAAAATATTTTTAATACGAAAAGCAGTGATCCATAATTTTTTAAAAATACGTTTAAGGTAGCAAAATTCCCCAAAGAAACACATTGATTAATAAATACAATAAAAAATTCAAGCATGATTGCATTTTTTAATTTTATGAAATTTGACATTGAACATACACACCAGCTCCAGAAAACCAAAAAAATTTTATTCGTATGACTTAAAACAAATTTAAACAAAGAGTTTGGTACAAAAGTCCCGAGTGTTGATTTGTCAGTCATGACAATGCGTAGATCTGAATGTATTCTGACAAGAAAATTAAATAAAAAACGAATCTTTTCACAGAAAAAAGATGCTGCAATATCAAACAATATCTAGAGATTAGGTAAATTCTTTTTCATAGTTCGTCGAGTTTGTATACCTAGAAATTTAGGGTAATTTAATGTAAGGAAACTTCAAATAAATTCTCAAGATTTAGTTCATTTTGTGGAAAACTTTCAGAAATCTTGCAGGTTTCCTAAGCTACCGTAGTACCGCCTTGTTTTTATGTTAATTTTATACGAACATCAGATATATTAGATAACAGTGTTTTCAAAACAGTTATAAATAAGGCTATTTGGGTTTTGATTTTGGAGTTTTGAGGGGGGGCTCAAATTTCTATCTCGTGATCTGACCGTGATCAAAATAACGAGGTGTGTTAGGCAGTGCTTAATAAACTGGCGGGATTGAAAAAATACTCCAAAGGCTTAATTGGTTAGTGAAGATACCCTGTATGTAGTAATAATAATGAGTTTTATTTTGAGAAAAATCTTTTTCGGGTACTTCTACGTTTAGCCGGCGCAAGCGATAAAGTCTCCAAACCGACGCCAAACAGAATATTCCGTCTGGTAACTTTTTACCGCCACATTTTCAAAATAAATCGTTTTTTCTTATCAATAACGTCTTTTTCATCACATCAAAAATAGATGAAAAGCCAGTGATAACAATTATAACATTCTTTTTTTGTGTGTATATTGTGTGTAGTCGGGTCAATAAAGCCTGCTTATTCAGTTTTGCTCCTGCGAAATGGAAAAGTACCCTTTTTTGTATCCAATTTTCAACAGTGTTAATTATTTTCCATGATTATTTATTAAAAATGAATAGCTGATTTTATATATATATATATATAAGATTTTAAAATTTTTTTTCCAATTTAAAATTAAAGGGAAAGCGTTTAATTTAAAAATAAATTATTTTTTCCAAGCCATATTGCAGTTTTTAATTTTAAAGTCAATTTAAAGGTTGGAGATAGTTTATGTTCTGTAACTTAAGCAATGAATGATATGTTGTACGCATAGAGATTAATGGGCTAAATTCCTGTGACGTCATAGTCACATGATAAATGCAATCAAGTTTTTCCAGCCTAATCAATTCATACATCTTTCTGTTGCCAACTTTCACTTTTCAACAGAAACTTGACTCTAAAAACTCATATTTGTTAACTATAACACACATAGCGAAATAAAATGCCTGTAATTTTTAAAGTATGAAAATATTTTCTTAAAATTTTTATTTTGAAAAACTTGTATGAAATATCTTAACATTTTGGTATCTTTGCCCAATTGTCGAATTTGAAAATTGTATCCATTGACAGATTTGAATTCTTCTGGAAACATGTGGTTACGTTTATCACTTGACCGTCTTGAAGTCCCATTGTTCGGATATTCAGAAAACAATTTTTGATCCGAAAGAATTAGCGGTTCTTTTCAGAATGAATATCATTTACACTTTAAACAAATTTTTTTTTCAAATAAACTTCTGTTAAAATTTTTTTTTCAATAAAATTATCTTATTAAATGAAATGCACTTACCGTAAAATCCGGCGTATAACACGCACATTTAACACAAAAAATAAGATCGAAATTTACGGGGGTGCGTTATACGCCGGGTATGAAAATGAGAGCTTTAAAAATTAAAAAAAAAGAGAGGAGCATAAAAAAATAGGCATCTATATTGATAGAAATACTGTCTATTTAAAAGAAATGACATTCTTTATGAACTTAAAGGTTTTAGCTCTAGAAATATATTATTTTTTCAAAAATTTGGGATAATACCTCGAATATAAATGATTTCAAAACATAATAGAATTGCACAAATACATTTTAGGATTCTTCGTAAAAAAGGAAGTGGTGTTATACGGCGAATATACTTAAAAATTGTTTAAAAGAAGCAGCTTGAAAGTATAAGTGCGCGATTATGCGTCGGATTTTATGGTATTTAGTTCACTTCGAATTCTTTAATAGTTGAAATTATTTTTTATCCAGTGAATATTTTATTTAACATTGTAAATTATGTAATGTTTTGGGGTAATACTTATATTTTAATGCTGAAATTTTAGTTAATTTAATATCAATTTTTGTGAAGGAGTACATTTATAACCATTAATTGAAGGAATCAAGTGAAGTTTATCTTTTTATTTTACTGTACAACAACAGTGGCGCATACAAGGGGGGTGTCCTGGGGGTCCGGACACCCCCCAAAGCCTTGATTTTTTTTGATTGATGATAATTGTATATATATATATATATAACGAAAAATTTAATTAAGTGCTTGTAATTAACAATTTATTTTATTAATTAATGCCTAATTATTTATTCAATAATTTATTTTTTACTGTTTTTTGTTAACAAAATCAGAAGAATCAATTGATGTTGTCTTGAGGTATGATACGAGTTGGGGAACTTTCAACCATGGACACCCCTTGAAAATTTTTTGTATGCGCTATACAACCGTAATATAAATCTAAACGCTTTCAAATTGAGAAATTAAAATTGTGCAGCTAGAAAATTTTAAATTTCTGAGAAATGAATTTTATGATGAATAACTCGCCTTATATTTGCATAATACCTAACCTGGAGGATAAAAAAATGTTTCTTTGAAGTTTAATCATGGGTATCACCCAAAACAGCATTCGTGTCTTCTGAATGCTGTGTGACGTGTTCAGCAGCGCATTGAATGAATGTTATGTGAGAGAGACAGCTACTGTGAAAAAGGTCTGGGTCATATATATTACAAAGATGAAAGAGAGAGAGAGAGATTGTGTTTATTGGGTGTGTCACATTCCCATGATTGGCTGTGCCAGGAAATTTTATTGATGGTGGGTCGAATTCGAGTAATTTTCTATGAAATTCCTTTACTGTTACGAAGCTATGATCGGTGATCTATGAATTCGCAGATAAATTTTTTTTTTATTTTGAAATTATTGAAATACTTCAAGAATCTATTGAACATTTCTTAAGGAGGTGAAAGCAGCATTTTTCAATAAGTAAGAGTAAAAAAATTTTTTTTTTCAGTACTCGAAAATGGATTAGAACCAGAACTAACTAGTGAGAATCTCTTTATCTATCTACTTATATGTATATGAGGAGAAAAGAGAGACTTACTCATCACTATTAGACCTGCAGACTTGAAATTTTGTAGGCATGTTACTTTTATGGAATAGAGATCTGCCAAGAGTGGAATTTTGCGAAATTCTACCCCTAAGGGGCGTTATTAAAAAACATTCCGATTTTTTGAACTATTAGACCTACAGGCTTGAAATTTGGAAGGTATGTTCCTTTTATGGAGTAGAGATCTTTAACAAAAGTGGTTTTGCGAAGTAAGCCCCAAAGGAAAGATATAAATAAATACTTCTGTTTTTGAGTGAAAAGACCGACAAACTTGAAATTTGATAGGCCTGTTCCTTTCATGAAGCAGAGATTCACAAAGAACACATTTTCCGGAAATAGACTTCTACGAGGGGGGGAAGTTACTTGGTAGTATTGATAAAAAAAATACCGTTTTCGAACAACTAGACCCACAGTAACGAAATTTGATATGCATGTTTCTTTGAATGAATTGAAATCCTCTAAGAACGGTCTTCTGGAAATCGACTCTCAAAGGGGATTACGGAGCCTATTGATAAAAATTTTTCCATTTTTGAACTATTAGATTTAGACTTGAAATTTGGCAAGCATGTTTTTTTTTTGTTGAGTGGAGAAGGTTACGGGAGAGATACGGAGGTACTTCAATTTTAGAAATTATTAGCAATTGTTATTTTGGATTTCTGCTCTTTTTAGATCAAAAGTTGAGAGTTATAAGGATGTTTTTAAATACAATCGAAAACATAATTCTAGGACTTAGATATCAATAATTTAAATATATAAACAGTATATATCCATAAAACATTATGAAATATCCAGCGAAGCGGGCGAATAACGGCTAGTATATAAAAAGGAAAAAAAGTAACTCAATGACCCATCACGAAATCTCCGGACCAACAGACTTAAACAGACAAGCATGTTTTCTATATTGAGTAGAGATTCGCTAAGTACAAGTTTTGCTGACATCGTCTCTCAAGTTAGGTGCTCTCTTTTTTGAACTAATAGACTTACGGGGTTGAAATTTGACACAAGCATGTTTCTTTAGTTGAGTAGAGATCCACTAAAAATGGTTTGTGTGGTAATCGATTCTGAGGAGGGGGGATTATGGGAGCGTACGAGGTAATTAAAATTTCCTTTTATAAATTCATGTCCTGTCCTTTTAAAATCAAGAGGCAAGGGCTAGAAGAATATTTTTCTGTACAATCGAAAGCTTAATCTTAGGATTTAGATATCAATAGCTTATATAAACAGTACATTGTCATACAGTTGCATGAAATACCCAGCGAAATGGGGGGAGGGGTCAAGGCTGGTTTTCGATATAGAAAAAGAAGATACAGAAGGATATTGATTTAAAAACAAATTGAACCAAACCGTATCTTTTTTACTACCTTTTCTGCTAAGTTGTAGAGTTTCATAAATATATTGATAGAATTTAAAAATTTTGTGGACTCATTTGTATATTTGTAAAGTTACCATGCCTTTCATGAGCCAGTGTAAGATAACACTGTGAGAATAACTTTTGTATTTTTAAAACAATATTATTCAAGTTAAAATAGTATTCCCTTTATTAGCTCCAGAGCTGTAGTGAATTTTGACACCATTCTTTTTCTCATCAAAAATTTATCTCATTAGGTCTGAGAAATCAATTGTAGTTCTCTAAAAGAAGACCTATATATATATATATATATAATATAGTTTTATATTAATTTATGTTCTGAAAGAAGCATTCTGTCGTATTTTGTGTAAATGCCTTATACTTTCGAGTGCAACAGCATGCATTTGCTTTGTACAGAAATTGAAATTATTCCAGTATTGTAACGTATTTATTTTTTAATTCAGTGCTTCTCAAATGTTCAATATTGGCGACCCAATATTCAGTCATAATTTTCATCGCGTCCCCTTCATATAATAAAAATGTATTGAATTCGATAATACTATACTTTGACAGTAAAGCTACAATACGACTTCAGCCTCTTAAGATCCACCGGCGTATGTAAACGTCTCGCTCAGCCAGTGCGTTAATTGCCCCAGACGTATATATACGTCTTTCCGAAGTACGATCTTTTCTGTGCACTGCCCTCCATAAAATTATTCAGAAGGCGTAGGAATGCTATAACAGGACTGTGACAGTGTTTACAACCAGATTTACTTATTTATTCCCCTTCTACCGCCCCCCTCCCCAATACACCGCATGCGCTCGCCTATGTGTTAAATGGTGGCAATGGGGAAAAAATCGAGTAGTTTTCAATCGGCATTTAAGAGAATTTTTAAACCATATAAATTATCGCGATAAGTGCTAATTTTTGTATATAAACTTATATATGACAATACCATGGGGTCACTGGTAATTATTTAACTTGTTCTTAACTTAGTATTGTTAAATTAATTGTAAAAGACATTGCGCAGTACTGATATATTTATAAGTGTATTATATCAGTGTAAATGTGTATTTTATTTTTTTATAATGTCAGAATGTATTTTGTTTGTTTACTTTGAGTAAATTAATAATTTTTTTTATATGATCTTTTGTTTTCGACTTCCCAATATGCTCGCGTCCCCCTCGCAGATTGCCCACAATTTGAGAAACGCTGTTTTAATTTATACTTCTTGGTATGTAGAAATGCCAAAAAATTCTTGGTAATGCCCAAAGTATACAAAAGACATGTATACTTTTTGTGTGACGATCCTGGATTGGACGCTTTTGGAGGATGGGGCACACAAAAAATCCTGCTAAAGCTTGTTTTTTCTCTAAAAAATCAGTTATATCTTATTTTTGTTGAAATTTTGTACAAAAAAAGGAATGTGTTAGTTTTATTGTTCTCTGTTTTCAAATTTTTTTTTTAACTATACCATGAAGAATAGTTTTATTTTAAATATTTGAAAATGATAAAATATTACATTATCGATTTTGAAAAGATGCTTTATTTTTTATATGTCTGTATAGTATACTTAATATTGAGTCAATGGAATATTTGTGACGTAATAAATGAAAACTTTCTATCTATAAAGAAAGATATTTGCATTTAATTAATAAATGTTCTTTTTTTAAAGCTATATTTCACTTATTAAATAAAGAATCGCGTACATTGTTTTCTACAGAAAGAAATATAATTCAAAATAAATAAAACTTCACGAGAACCTAGAATATACAAATAGTTTTCTGACTTATACACAAGCTGACAAATTAGTAATAAAAGTTTAATTAATTGAAATTTTTATTTGGGAAATTTTGAATAACTATTTCTTTTACACACATATTTCTTTCACATTATATTAGTTGATTGTACCTTAATTCGTTTTAGTATAATGAAAAAGAGGCAGCATTTTGAATATAATAATCTTAATGTTTTCTATAAATGTTTAGAATACAAGAAAACTTAGAAATTCGAACCTTTTCATCGTGTGTGTTATTTGAAAATAGAAATTTCGAAAGATAAAAAAAAGTGTTATAAAAGAAAAGCATAATCATAATTTCGAATACACCAGACACATGTATTGTTAGAGTTATCTGCATAATTAAAACACCAAATGTTAGTCATTTATTTACATGGAAAGGTCATCATTATCTTGTCAATAAATTAGCTGACCTTGACAACAAATTTGAGTTTCCTTTTTTGAGCGTTTCTCAGATTCTAAAATTAGAATTTTTGAAGCACGATTGGACTAATTTGAATTTTGAAAAAAATCTATATTGATAGTATACAGTGTCTATATAAAATCATAGTATACAGTAAGTTTTAAAACTATTTCAGCGTTAAAGAGTCTTATAATGATCTTGTACACATTCTCTTCTTTCTCACGCTTTTTACCCACCTTAAACCTTTTTAAACATATTAATTTATAGACGACTATATGTTATAAGGCTTATCAGACCCTGAGAGCAATGTTTAGTAATTAGTTTAGTTTGTTGTATTTTAATGTTGACTTAAATAGGGGTTTCAATTCTTTTTTGAAATATTGAATCATTTCATTTATAGTATGTGTGTTTTGTTTATGATTTTAAAAGTTGCACGACTCGTCAGATACATTTAAATGTGTGTTTTTGTAATGATTTTTTGCTTAAGGGATGCGAACCATTTTTAATGAAGGATACAGTTGATTTGAGAAAAGGATATTTGAAAGTTCAGAACAAAATATTGATAAATGTGGAATTTTTCAATACATATTTTGGACACATATACAAGCTATATACCGGGTCAATCTGTATTCTTGTTGTAGAAATATCTTTATTGGACTTTTTCTATTTTTTCTTGGAATATAAGCAGGAGGTAAATAAATTCTTCATGTATATAAAAACGTACGAATTTACACATACACACACACAGATATACATAAATTCGCATACATAATACCATCAACAGTTTAACTTCATTAAACTCACCACAGCATTGATTTTTGACTCGCTGGGCTCCTTTTCCAATTTTTGTCTAATTGTATTACTTTTCTTTCTTCCTTTTAAGTATTTAATATGCTTTGTGATTTTTGAGTTTTGCTTTATAATTCATTTTCATGTTTTTTGATTTTTTTTATATTTTATACATTTCGTATGATCCAATATAGGGTTATCTTTGATTAGGTCAGCATTGGAATTCTTGCATTATAAATATTCGTTAATGTTTTTATATTATTTTGTGCATGGTCATGTTATTTCCTTCTTTATATTTCTAACACACTAACTTTGAAAAAATTTACTGTCTTCGATCAAATATGACATCATGAATTAAATTTTTAAAAAGTATAGGAATGTTTTGTTTGTTCAGAACATCTCTCCACACACATATATTAAATATCATAAAACTTTACAATCCCATATGTCTTCCAAAAAGTATACGCTTTTTTCGAATTTTTGATGTTCTTGCATTCAGGATTAAAAATTTTGATTCCTTATTTAATACAAAGTATAAAATATACTTTTATTTTATATTATTTTTCCTAACATGTTTTGTTCTTCAATGCAAATTTCTTTTTAAAAATTTTCTGGCGTCTAGTTTTTAAAAGTAAATTAGATACAAATATGTCAGAAATCTCCTCTTAAAATGAATTAGATTTTCCCCTACTTTTCCAAGGAGAAGAATCATATTTTCGAGATTTTAGGATTACGTTTTCCAAAAATGAATGCATTTCGAAAATATAACATCCTTCTGAAACTTAAATAGGCTTCCCATAATAGAAAAAAAGACATTTATTCGAGATTTTGTGATATTATTTTGATTTTCTACTACAAATAAAGTTTTCGAGTATCTATTTTACTATCAAGTAGAATTTATATCTTAAGTTTCTTTTGCATGTTTCACTTTATTTATGAGCAACATTTACGTTAATTTCTAATTGCCATATATATTGCGTAAAACTGATTATAATGAAAGAATTTTGAAATTTTCAATGGTATCATATAGAACAGGCGTTGGCTATCTATGGCACGGGGTACAATTCTCAATGCCACTCCACAGTACTCTTATAAAAGTTTGTTAATTTTTGAGTGAACGAAAGTTGATAATTTTGAAATTGAGCTTATTAAACTACATCTTCAGAATTATGGAAAAAAATTATGGAATTACGGAAAAATCTGGAAAGTAAATAACGATAAATCGAATGTTATTTTAATTTGTTGGCTGCCATTGCTGGAGAGATTTTATTGTTAGAAGAAAATCGCTTGTACTTTGCTGTCCACTTTTGGCTCTACATAACTACAGTAGAACGTCGTTTATCTGAATCAATTGGGACCGGACACTGTTCGGATACGCGATTGTTCGGATAACCGAAAACCGAATGCGATCCATGCAGTATATGATATTAGACACTATACAAATATTGAGACACTATACAAAAAGCAAAATAGGTGCAAAATGTCGCAATTTTACCTTGATTGGAGAAAATAATCACTTATTTTTCGCTGTACCATTGTATACCTTCATTTTTTCAATGCAAGGTCTCTGATTCTCTTCATCAGCAGTAGTTGAGTAGGACAGCTTCTCTGATTGTTGCTCGTACCACTCCATAGCTGTCTCTAACGCAGAAAAAGGGGCCGGATTTGATGAACCCGTGCTACTTTCGTTGTTGTTGTCTTCGTCTTCATCCGTTTCATCGTCGACAGGGTCGGATTCTTCTTCCGTGGAAGTCATAATCTTGTCATTATTTAGCATTTGAAATCCACAGTCTTCTGCATCGCATGCATCCAGATTTCTACATCAACAAAACTCAACTAAAGAGCACGTATACACCCCCTCACTTGGAAACAAACTGACCTAATATTCCGCGCAGATGTTTACCAAATCACACAGCTGAAATTTCCCAAATATCCCTCACCTTGGGTTTTCCCGTCACTTTTGGCCTCACAGGAAACAACTGTTGAGCATTGCACTGTTCAAAAACGTATCCGGACTTTGGTTCGGATATTTGACGCTCCGGATAATAAACTTTCGGATAAACGACGTTTTACTGTATGTGAACGAATCTTTTCTCACATGAAAAATATTTTGACTCCGCCAAGAAGTTGTTTAACAACTGAACATTCAGAATCATATGTCATATTAAAATGAAATTTACATATTATAACCCTGATATATATATTGCTATATGAAGTAGAGAGGTGCAGGAACAAGAGGTTCACGTTAAAACTTTAATTTTTTATTTAACTATATTGTAGGAATATTTATATTTTATGTTGCTTATTTCTTATTTGAATAAATATGTTAAAAGATACATAATATCCAATGTTTAATGTATGCACAGTTTTACTTCTTTATTTATGTTGAAGGTATAGTTATATTTTATGTTGTTTATTTTTTGGTATATTAATAAATATCTTTAAATGATGCAAAATTAATATACAATAAGACTCTAAATCTGTATTCTTAACCACTGTTCCTTAACTCTGTGTGCATTGTCAATGGAATTGAATCTTTTTAAATATTTCCTATTGTATGGCACCCTTGATTCATTTGGTAGATTGGTTTGCTACAGGGTTGCCGACACAGCTACAAGGTTACCGATCCTTGATACAGAATTTTTTCAAATGTAAAATGGAATTTCTATTATAATACAATAACCTTGATGTTGGCTTACAGTTTTTTTTTTTTTAAATTCCTATCCTAAATCAAAACTTAAATACAGATCATTTGGAAAACTGGAAATTAACAAGGCACAAGACTATGTCCTCAATCTGAATGAAATAAAGTAAATAAAAATAATCTTTATGAATGTCCACTTCATATGACGATGTTCCTTTCCCAAACAATTCGAATACACTCCTTTGAACCCAAACAATCCCACTCGACGTCCGAGAATTTCAAAAAAAAAAGCAGCGTTCCAGTGGAATACGGATATGAGCCCCCCGTCTTTTGGTATGCGGAGGTAAAGGGTTGTTTAACCGGACTGCGGACAGGCCACATAACGGCACGCCGGCTTTTGTTATTCTTCCTCAGACGACCCACATAAGTCAAGTTCAACATCTCGGAACGACGCTCCAGTTTTCCTGCCCCCGTCTTTGCGGACCAGACGGACTCATTTTAAGTGTTGTGTTGTTACTTATATACAAGGAAAAGGGTGGACTATTTGTAATGCTTATGTATACGTAAGTTTGGAATTGTCGGTTTATTTTGTAGGGTCTCTTTTTGGAAGTATGCATTTCCCATTTTTAGACAGGAAACTCATTGTCTGAAAGAATCCAAATCTTAACAATGCAGAAGATTCAATATTTTATGATATTTGAGAAGTTGGTCTAGACTCCCGTCTGGAAATGAGAAGTTTCCCAAACACAGAAAAAGGAACTTTTATTATCAGGATCCCCCCCCCCCCCAAGTCTCTGGACCTGATGTAGTTAGCCTTTCTCTCTCACAGATTCTATTTTTAGTTCATATTTTAAATTGGATTTATATTTTTTTATTCAAAAGCAGGTTATAAAAATTGTATATAAAGCGCATATCGTAAAATCCGGCGTATAACACACACTTTTAACACAAAAAATAAGATCGAAATTTACAGGGGCGCATTATACACCGGATATGAAAACAATATTCTTAAAAATAAAATAAAAGAGATGAGCATAAAAAATTAGACTTCTACGTATGTCGAAATATTGTTTATTAAAAAGCAATGGCATACATCGTCAGTGCTTCCAAACTTTCAATGTTTGCGATCCAATTTTCAATCATAATTTTCATCGCGCCTCCTTCCATACAATAACCATGTATTAAATTCAATAATAATGTACTTAGGCGCTAAAGCTACAATGAGACTTTAATTACAACCCGTATAAATTGTCAAGATAAGTATTAAATTTTGTATATGACAAGTCCATGGGGTCACTATTAAGTAATTAAACTTGTTCTTAACAATACAATGATGAAATACATTGTGCAGTGCTGATACATTTATAAGTATATAATATCAGTGTAAATATGTATTTTATTTTTTATTATGTCAGAATGTATTTCCGTTTGCTTCCTTTCAGTAAATTAATATATATCTTTTTTTTTAATAATCTCTTATTTTCGGTATGCTCGCGCCCCCCTGGTTGGATTATCACGCCCCCCAGTTTGAGAAACGCTGACATACGTTATGAACCTAGTTCTAGAAATATACTATTTTTTTTTCAAAAGCCTGGGATAATAAATGACGAATAAATTACTTAAAAACATAAGAGCATTGTAAACGTTCATTTCATGTTTCTTTGTTAAAAAGGAGATGCACGTTATACGGTGAATATACCTAAACTTAAAAAAAAAAAAAATGCTGCTTGAAAGTATAAGTGCGCGTTAAACTCCGGTGCGCATTATACGCTGGATTTTACGGTAAATGTAGACCAATGTTTCCCAAACTTTTTACATTTGTCTACCCCTTCTATAATTCTCGTAATGCTGAGTCAAAAAAAAAATGGGCCTATTCTAATAACTATAAAAATATATTCATTTTTTCTTTTTTGCGACATAATGATAAGAAAAGAGAAATAAAATTATCCATAATAAAATATAAATAAAAGTCATATCATAAATAACATTCATTTGGATTTATGAGAAGGATGAAATTATTTGCGCTGAGATGAAAGATCGCTGTAATTTAGTTCCCCGGTTGTTAATTTTAACCTGAGATGCGATTCCACGTCTAATAGTCTGTTCCTTTTTTCTACTTAATGTCAACAAATGCTGAAAAAGCAACTTCACATAAGAAAAATTGCATAAAAGCTAAAAATACACAGACGCCTGGAGAGGCCACTAACTATTCACGAAGTAAGAGTTGTCTCTGTAATGAAGTGTGGTATATTTCCGCCGCCTCCCTGGACCATTACACGTCTCACAAGACTGTCTTGACTTGACTCATGAGAACGTCGAATTAGGCGCTGCTTAGCACGGTACAGTGCATATATATCACCACCAAACTCCGGTGCAAGCACCACCAAACTCCACCAACCTCTTTCCGTACCCCTGGGGTTACGCGTACCACACTTTGGGAAACACTGATGTAGGCTATAGACGTATAATTATTGCACATAGCGTTTAAAAAATACGTACTTTATACTCTTTACGAATACATAGTATGAACAACAACAAAAGAAAACTATTCCCTAACTCAGGGGTACTCAACCTTTTTTTCTGCTGGGCCGCTTACATATGTCAGCCATTGATCAAATTATTGTAACTCCCGTTTTGCTTTTTTAAAATTATTCTTTATATATTTTTTATTTCTTCCACTAACTCTAAATTAAAAGACAGAATTTAAGAAACGCTCCAGCACAATTTTTGCAGCAGTAAACGATTTCTTATGATTACCAATAATATAACAAACTTCATACGATGTTTTTTTTTTTACTGCTGTGATATTACCACTGACAAAACACTTTGTTACTGTTGCAAAAATTATTCAAAAAGACCTATTTATTACCTTCTTGAAAGAGGAAAAGTGTCATTGAATGATTCCTGTTAATTGGTATTTTTTTACGTACAGCACTTTCGTGACAAATCAAACACAAGTTCTGATCCATATTTATTTTTCACTTCAAAACAGTCAACCTCGAAATCATTCGAAATTTTTCGCTTGCAAAGGTATGAAAGATTGATAAAAATTAGTTCCACCCATAAAATTGTCGCTACTCTACTGTTGTCTGTTCTCACTAACCGTAACCATTACAAATAGAAAAAGAATATCAATTCGCAGTCGTATGACATCGACAGCAAAATTGATGTATTTGATTTCTTGTCAAAGAAATTCCCAACTAATTTTTAATACATTGTTCTTAAATAAGGGAATTTCTCAAAGCAATAGGTTATGACCGGGCCACTTAAAAAGACTTAGTGGGCCGCAGGCTGAGTCTCGCTGCCCTGACTATTGTCCTTATATCAAAATTTGCTTTTTCTTAGTTAAATTAGTCTCTACGTAAAAACAATAATATAATTTGCTTTATTCTATTTTTATTAATTTGAATATACACATATGGAATTTTTCTTTTTCTTGTATCCTTGTTAATGTCTTGTTTCTTTAAAAATAGACGAATGAAGGGTATAAGAGGAAGTTATTTCGAAAAAGTATTTTGCTGCATTTGCTACAGATGATTAGCATACTTCCATGTGAGATCTTTTGATGACAAGAAATTCATTTTGTTAATCAGTCTCTCATCGTGCTGTCGTTTAACGCTTATGGTGTATCAGAAAACAATGGCAGAATGACGTTGTTCTGAACGAAAGAATTTGAGAATATTTTTGCAGTGCATGTAAATTCTCCTGAGCTTGAATTTTATGCGATTTTTACCCCTCCGCAAATGCCACAATTCTATATGGAATGGTGTTTCAACTGTAGTGTATGGATGTTGCATTATTGGAATGAGCCAAATTCACGACAGTCACATGATAGATGTAATCACGTGTTCTCCACTGAATTAAAGACTGGAATTAGATTTGTACTTATTGTTCTTGTGAAATTAAGATACAATTTCAAATTTATTATTGGGTAAAGATGTTCAAGTTTTAAAATGCTTCAAGAAGATTTTCAAAAAAAAAAAAAAAAATTCTTACATTATGCGTGATTTTTTAAATCAAGTGCATTTTACTTATCTATGTGTGTTGTTTATAGTGACAAATATGCATTTTTTAAAAGAAAATTTCAGTAAAAATCAAAAGTTGGCAACAGTGATGTGAATGAACTGATTGGCTCGAAGTGCATGATTGTATTCGTCACGTGACTATGAAGTCACAGGAATTTATGTACTGATTACCTGAAAACAGGATTGCGTTTATCATGTACCTATGACGTCATGAATTTATGAACTGATTGGTTGGAAACACATGAACACATGATTGCATTTATCATGCAACTAGATGTCACACGAATTTATGAACTGATTGGTTAGAAACGCATCAACACGTGGTTGCCTTTATCATGTGACTAGATGTCACACGAATTTATGGACTGATTGGCTGAAAACGTGATTGCAGTTATCACGTGACTAGATGTCACACGAACTTATGAACTGATTGGCTGGAAACATGATTGTAGTTATGTACCTATGACGTCATGAATTCATGAACTGATTGGTTGGAAACACATGAACACATGATTACATTTATCATGTGACTAGATGTTACACGAATTTATGAACTGATTGGCTGGAAACGTGATTGCAGCTATCACGTGACTATGACGTAACAGGAATTTAGCCTGTTGTAATAGCAAATAATCCATTTTTATTACCCTTATTAAAATGTTGAGTTTCTTAGGATTATTTTTGGTATAAAGTTGAACAATATAAATTTTTAGTGAAATATTTCTGATTTTGAATCACAGATTATTAAGGCAATTATTTCTGGTTTTCATGTTTCTCTCTCTAAAAACTTCACATCACGTCAAATCTTTAATATTCTTTTGGATTTAACATTTTCAGTATCTCTTTAACCCGTGCCATTCCATTAACGATTTCTAGCGGACTCGTCTCGCAACCTTCAGGCTTTGAAGCATTGATCCTGTTAAGTCTTTTGTTATAACCCCAAAGGCTAATTTTTGTTTTAGAGCTGTCTGGAATATGTTCCAGAATATGATATTGCTTAAGTGTGTTTTCTGAATCTCAATACCCACCATTCAGGACACAAACTTTGTAAATGATAACTGGTGCAACAGTGTCTTTAATAGGTCAATATTACTTTATTTGATTTGCTTAATTAATTGTCAATTAGAGTTCAAAAGTGTTATATTTTCATTTGCCTGGTATGAACCTAGGAAAAGGAATGAAAATCTATCAGTTCAATTTAACTGAATAATTTTAAATATACTTAATTAAAAATATGCTACACTGATTTGTTTTTATGTATTTTTTTTTAATAGTTCCTTAAGCTAATATCATAAAAAGTGTCACGTTTCCATGGTAACATAAAATAATTTTTTTTACTTTAAATCTTATCTGTTAAGTCTCTACAAATTTTCATATGTTATTATAATATTTTCTGTTGTTTTATCTTTGCATTTCGAAAGCTGTACACACGCTACTCTTATTCTATTGATCGTGTAAATTTATTAATGGAACTAAAATATATATATATATATATAAATAAATCGTGCGAGATTCCATTACGTTTTGCAGATTTTTTTTGGTACTATATAAGAAGAGGAAACCGAAAAGAACGATGTTTTCAAACTTAAAGCAAAGGGCGTCGTGTCTTGAATTTAAATATAATTACAGTTCTCATGGTTTGCTAAGACTACTCACACGAATTTTCTCTTTTGTGTCTCAATATAAAGCTTCACAATACATTAGTAGAACTGTTGCTTTTTTTAAATATCAATCAGTTAATAAAATTTTTTTTTTTCAAATTGTTTTACTCTCTGCTGTGAGAAATTCTTATACATATCATATTTAGATCAAATTTTATGAATCACTGAATTTCAATTTCACATCCGAATTTTAAAACACTTTTGCATTTTGGATAACTCTTAAACATCTTTTATAATTGAATTTGTGACGGATCTATACGGTTTCCACTAACCTTCTCTATTTTTCTTAAAAGTTTTATTTATTTCAACCAATCTCCACCGGGAGCCAGAGCGTGATTTATGCAAATGAGATGTATTATATAAGTTCGTGTTTCGCGAGTTAACAAAAAAAGTAAAGGGAAGAGTTAGAACAGTGGAGTCAAATGAATTGAAGCATCGGTAGATCAACACGCAGTTGTTGACATTAGTAGATAGCAGTTACGTGACGAGCTACGCCGGGGAGCAGTAGATTGAAATTGGAAAAGATCCCGTATTATCGAGTGTGGATCCTTCTCCATTATCCTATCCAGTCAATAAGGAATTTATCATCACGACGGAACAGCCGATGTTAAAAGATAAGGTTAGTGATTTAGAATATTGTGAATACGTGTACGTGTTTTAGCTGTAATTGTGCGTGTTTGATCTTTCGTGGATTCAGTCGCGATTCCGTAGTTCCGCTAGTAGTAACTCCCTTCTCATACTCCACTGTGTTTTATTTCTCTTAAATTTGAATCGTGTGATTATATCCTTCTGTGATTAATAAGCATCAATAAATATAGTGATTTGCAATTATGTCTCATGATTATTCAAATCCGCCTACACGTCCAGAAACATTTAATGGTAGACGGGGAGATGATAATCTGAGGGGAGGATTTAATTCACGACAAATTGTTATTCAGTGTAGACCTAATTTATATTCCGTTTTAGCAAAAAAATCGCACTGAACTATCATTTACTGCATTGGAACAAAAAAAAAAAAAAAAACATCATTTTCTATTTTGTGTGTCCTCTATCAAATTAATTATATTGGGCAGTGGTTCTTAAACTTTTGATCCCCCCCCCTTCATGTATCAGCCTGACATCGCCCCTCCCAAGATTTTTGACACCCCTCCCTGACTCTTAACTTCGTGACTTAAAAGTTTCTTAATAATCCTAAGATTGCCTCTGTTACTTAAATAGACTTTTTTAACACTTCTTTTTTATATTTAAGAAAAAACATCTAATATTAAAAATATTACAAAATATTAATTTCAAATAAATAATGCATTTAACTGTATTAATTAAAATGTTTAATGAGAAAGATGGTGCAGCACTTCTTTTACAAGTTCTGTTATATAAGGTGCAATAAGGGTGCAAGTGTAAGTACAAAATTGTAAAATGTTATCAATAGTCCAATTCACAAAGCTCCCATTTCCAAAAGGGGCCTTTAAGGAATTTTGATACAGGGCCCCCTCCGGGCTAGCTACGCCAGTGATACAACAGTTCAGAAATATTTTCCCCTAGAGTAGAGGTTCTTTAACTGTGGTCCAGGGATTTTCACGTTGAGATTTCCCTCTTTTACAGACAGTGAGAGGCCTCGTGGAAAAATTGGAAGGTGTGCCATTCTAAATTAGATCACTAAATTGTCTCCAGTGAAAAAATCTACTAGAACTTGTATTTTAGTCAAGGATCTTAAGTCGGGGAGGGATTTTCAAAATCTTAGGGGTCTGCGATGTTCCGCTGATACATAAGTTAAAAAAAAGGTATCGAAAGTTAAAGAACCGCTGTCTTAGAGGATTAATAAAAGGCGCGAATAGTACCAGTGCCGGTTTATCCACTGGGCGCTTAGGGCGGGTGTCCAGGGACCCAGAGGGGACCAGAAGGGCCCGGATAAGCTGGACTTAACCAGATTTTCTGGTTATACATTTCGATCCTCCAGTGCCAAAGGGGCCTGTAGATTTTCTGAGCCCAGGGCCCGAAATGAGCTTAAATCGGTATTGCCAGTTACAAAAAAAAAAAAAAAAAGATTAGCGTTCATACTTCGCTTACATACTTCCTTCTTTGTATATCTGCATATTTAGTAGCCACGGTAAACAAGGTCTTGAACTCGTGGTCGGTGAGTCGTGAGTTCGATTCCTGATGTCACTGCAGATCTACCGTGTAGAGAAGCTGATGCACGATAAAAATCAATTCATTACGTTAATGTGAAGTTTGGAGAGCGGGGGACAACTCAAGTGTTGTGCTCGTCACTTGATTGAGGTTCAAAATTATGAGGTCCGTCGCCAATAGCCCTCTCGTTGCTGTAAAGTGTGTGAGGTTAATAAACAATCAAATCATTTACCTGCATACTTTATGGGGAAAATTAACTGTTCGCACGATCAGAATTTTTTTTTTTTTTCATTTTAAAGATTAAAACATGTTTTCGAAATACTTTTTGGTAATTTATATACCAACACTTCGTAATGTTTTGAACTCATATAATTTGTTTGTGCTGGTATTTCTTTTTTTGAAAAGAAGAATTAGGGGGATATTAAATAATAAAATATATGCAAATATGTTGATGACTGATAATATTATCTGAATGCAATGCATTATATTATAAGTATTAACAGTGGCGAAACGAAGATCCTTAGCCCCCCCCCCCCTGCAGAGTCAGGTTTTGGGCTCCAAGTCGGATTTTACAAAGGTCAGTCAGTAGTAAAGTATTTAGCGTCAGTCAGGTTTTGGGCCCCCTAGAGTCCTGGGTTCCCCCGCGATGCGGGGTTGTACCTTACGCCACCGAGTATTAATCAATGTTCTAATTCCTATGTGTATCAAATGTTTCCTTATCTCCTTCCTTTGCTTTTCTATAATTCTGTATAACTATCTTTATAACCGCACGAAATAGAGTTGTTGTTTTTACTAATGCCACCTGCCTGACGTAGTCAGATCGAGGCCCACAAAATTCAACATGGCATCGGGCTAGTTTGTACGCCTGTCGTTAGCCGTAGCTTTGAGCACCATACAGGTGACAGTACGATTCGGCTCGATTCCACCCCAATTTTGAGGGAGAACACCCTGGGAGTGGTCAGGGGCCTCCCACCTCTCTTCCCCTTCCACCAACCTCACGAGAGGACTTGCGGCTCGACGGCTATTTAGAGTACCCCCATGCCGCGAAGGCACTATACATTTACAAACATCCATGTCTTCTCCGGGTTTCGAACCCAGGCCCTACGGCACAGCAGTCAGGGTCGCTAACCACTATACCGGATGGGCGACACGTAATAAATTTAAAAGTCATTTTAAAGGATATTTTACATAAATCAATGAGCATGTATTGTAACCAGTAATGTTTTAAAGTAAACCATTACGTGAAGGTAAAAAATGCGATTGAATAAAAAATTCTGCCTTTAAAATTTGGACTCGTGTCCCTACATTCTTAAAATCCTCCTAAGATCAGCATCTGCGTCGAGAATTCTGAGAATTCCTCCATAAATGCGGATGAGTATCAAGTTATTTCTGAGAAATTCGTATTTCGCTTTGAGCTAGCACTCAAATCAGATTCAACCACAAGATTACTTTTTAAAGCCGAAGTAATGATAATTGACTTTACTTCACTTCGGAACTTCGGAAAAGGAGAAATAAAATATATAATTCCCTAATTTAAAAATTCTTTCTTAATCAACAAGCAGGGTCACTGCGTTTCGTTCTCTTGTTTCTTTATTAAAAAAAAAAGAACAAACAAACAAACAAAAACGGGTGATAAAACCCATGGAATCCGAAAGTAATCCCTACCAAATACTTGACCTTCAAAAACACGTGCTTGCCACCGAAAAAAAGAATCCCCTCTGTCCTCAATAAAAAAAGGAAGAAAAATAGGGAAAAAGAAAAATGTCTCCAACAGCCTTAATCCACTCGCATTCCATCGTCAAAAGGTGAAGTTAAAAGGATGAAAGAAAAAAGAAAAAGAGAAAAGAAAAAAAAGCAAGTAGTTACTTGAGTAGCGGCTCAAACAATGCGGTTGCAAAGAATGCGTTCTTAAAGTCCCAAGTGAGACAGAAGGAGATAAAAAAGAAATAAACTAAATATAAAGGTGAGTGAACGCTTTTGGCCTTGACCTTGTTCGAAAATGCAGCAGGATGTCAAGCTCCATTGAGTCGCAGGAACGCATGCAGCCGGAATTTGCATAAGGAAAACTTTCCACTCATTCAAAAAAAGATAAGGTAGGGAAAAAAAATAATAAAAAATGGGGTTGCGCAGGTGTGGTGACGTCACATTCCCCCCTTTCTTTTGATGCCGCGCCGCCGGAGATTTGATTGACGGTGATAAATGGGTGAAGGGAGGTGGGGAAGGGAAGGGTTATTCGCCTTGATGTTGTTGCATAATGTAGAATAACAAGTTCATTGCTTTGCTCAATGTCGGATGGGTGCGCTTCCCCCCTCGTCCCCTCTTCTTTTTTGTTGGTAAGTTATTGTTATAGTTGTTATATTATTGGAAATATGTCGTTTTGTGTGGTTTGTTAAATGAATATATATATATGTTGGGGTCGCGCGCGTGAAGAGAATAAAATTCTGTTTTGCTGTTAAGAGATTTATGGCGATGGATAAATTGTTATATATTAGATTATTTGTAAGTATGTGTATAGTGTTGTGATAAAGTTTTACTTGTTTTTCAGAGTGATGATGTATAATTTACGTGTCATGTTTTTATTTGTTTTTAATTATTATGTTTATTATTTCAAACATGTTTTGTGCTTCATGTTAAAGAATAGGAACTCACAATAGAATTCTTTTAGTAAAATGATTCGAAATTAGTGCAGTGAAAATCACTTAACGCCAAACTGAAGGGACTGAAGTATGTTTTCGTGTTAAAAGAATTTTGTACAAAAGGATTTTGCCAAAAGGAGACATACATTCAACAATGTTAAGTTTATTAGAGTACGCTTTATATTTACATACATGTGTATATATGCATATATTTTATAAAAATCAATGAAATAGAAACATTCACACGAATATAATGAAATTTAATACAAATTTTTCTTGAAAAATAAACATTTGTTGAGATTTTGAAAAATAATCGGATATTTTTCTTTGCATTGTTTTCTTTTTAGCATCAAATAGTCAACAAATTGTTCGATGCCGTCCATCTTATTCATTTTACTATTGGAATGTGCGTCTAAATAACTGCGCATACTTTTCATGATGTTCCTCATTTCGGATGATGTGGGAACAGGAGCTGCATTATTCATTTTATTTTCATCGTCAGAATCTGTATCAATGATATTTTTTAACTTTGAACAAACTCCAAAAATGTCTTTGTCATAATGGGGCTGTACATACATTATTATCATCTTCTGGAACGAATTCTTCCAGTGATACAGTAGCACAGTTCCATCCAGCTGGTGTTTTCCGTATTTTGTTCATTCCCAGAAGGGAAATCTTTCCATGTTAAGCTGTTTTAGTTTTGTCTTAAGAGAAAAAAATGTAGGAAAATATATAGTAGTTTGTTGGTACAGTTGTATTATTTCGTGTCAACCAATGTTTCCTAATTTCGAAGAACTTCCCTATAGAAATTTACACAAGAATTACATAATTGTCCAAGAAGAATCTGATTATTTATAAAGTAGCCTTGACATAATCAACGCGACCTTTGCAGCAAAAAAGATGATTTCATTTACAGTTCAGTTTGAAATGTGTGACAATTAATATATAAGCTCAAAAGGAATATAATTTTTTTCTCTCGTTATCATAAAAGGAAAGCATTTGATGAATTACATTTAATATTTGATCCAATTTTAAAGTTATTTAACTCATAATAAAAGTAGTCGTGCCGTATATTACACTCATACATTCAACTGCTATTTCCGACCTACATTCGCCAAATATGTCGAAGTATCCATTACCCTCAGCTTTGTGTTAAGCGATTTTTACTGTATATTAATATTTTGCTTAATATTATAAATTTTGTTAGTGTCATTACGAGACACCAGATCTCCACACGAATTTGGTAAATGTCCAATTACTGTTTGATTTTGGCTCTTAAATTGTAGCTTCTTTGACATGGAAATAATTTTGAAAAACAAATGTATAACCCTTCCAGTTACTAATCTACAATAAAAGTATTCATTCATACAGTCCGTGTTTAAAACTTGAAATCTCTCAGTTTTTCGTTTCCCTTAATGAATCATTTTCACATTTCAAATACTGATTCCCAAATTCGATCACTTGCTGAATGTGCATTGTTTCCTGTTTCGAAAACATCGTTTCATTTGACGGGAAATTCTTACAGGGAAAAAAAATTGCAAGGGGAAGTAAAGGGGGGGGGGAGAAATATAACCCAATGATTGGTTGATCTGGTGGCGCCACTCGAAATCGAAAAAAACTATAGTGGCATACTTCCTGCAATAAAAATAATCCTTTTATTCGAATTTCTATTAACTGATTTTACGTTCTCTCATTTAAAGTAAATATTGAAATTTTTTCTTATTGTGCGAAATTACAAGACTTTTTTTTTGTATCATTATTAGATGATGGAGCTATTGGAGTTGGAATCTTATGCCACTGAGGCGATGTTTGAATCGACTGTTGAGTAGTTTTCATTATTTTGTGTGAATGTCTGAGGTGATATTGGGACTCGAATTCTGAGTGTGAAATTGCATCAATGTATCATCAATCACCTTAAGTTTCGAAGGGTCCTTTGAAAACAAGAGCTTACGATGGACAAAGACGTACATGTATGTATTAATTTTCTACGCCCCTTTTTTAAATCTGTAATGATGTTTATAACAATTCTTTGCTCTGTTAAATAATATTGAAATGATATTTAGAAAAAAAAAACTAAGAATATAATGGAACGATTCCTCAGTAACTTCATAAGACTTTTTGAGACTACCTGGAGGGACGTCTTAAGACTTCTTGAGGCCCTAGGTCCAGTGGCGGATTAAGCGGGTGTCGGACCTGGCGGCCGCCAGGGGCCCCCAGCGTTGGTATGGGCCCCACGCTTGATGAGTGCAGAAGGCCAGCGACAAACCAACCACGCCACCTTGGAACAAGAAATGAAAAGAAAACAAAGATACAGTGAAACCCCCACTAGAAATTTATCGAGATCCAAGAGAAATCCTAATGTAGAAAAACTTTTGAAAATATTTTTAACAATACCGATATCGAATGCCTCAGGTGAAGGATCTTTTTTAGTTTTAAAACGTGGTAAAAATAATTTAAGAAGTAAATGGGAGAAAAGACAAATTGAAACAACATGACCATATTATATACAGAATAAAATGCTTTGGACAAAATAGATAGGGTAAAAATAATTGAGGAATTTGCCAAAGAGAAATCAAACTGTATAGCAAAACTGTAAGCTCTTAAGTAAAGTTTTTAATTTTTCTTATATACAGTTATGATTTTCTTTAGCCGATGAGTTGTATTATAGAAGTACATTTTATTTTGAGAATTTTAAGTATTTCTCTCTTTTCACTATTTTAGTTTTTCACCCATGGGCCTCAAACCTTTTACCGCCAAGGGCCTCCAACTACCTAAATCCGCCTCTATCTAGGTCCGTACTCGAAAGTAGGCCCTGGGCCCTTACACAAATGTAGGCCCCACCTATGACCCTTAAAAGTAAACAATACATAACATACGTAGTCAAATACTTATACAAACATAACCCAAAACAAATAAATGCATAATTTACAAGCGCACAAACCAACTCGACTGACCGCCGCCTTTTGATTGAATGAGTAATGATAGTGTATGGTGGTAGGCCTAGACCTGAACATGGACGTTGATCATCCCTTGTAGCCTGTTGAGTTATCATCCGGAATTCCCAGTTTTTCGGAGAATACAACCTGAAATAACATTTGACCTTTGAAATGATTTAAATTATGATCTTCTTAAATCTGAGTCGAGAACGAGACGAGGTCCCCATTGCTCCTAGGCCCTGGGCTCGGACCCAGTTGGCCCATACCTTAAGAGGCCCTGCCCCCCTCGAGCCAAAACTCTTGGACCAGATCCAAGCCGGGGTCAACAAGAAAAATGCATTTTGGGGATCCCCAATGTGAATTGTGGAATTCATAATTTATAATTTCCCTTTCAACATTCTTTTTAAGTTTAAAGTTGAAGATAATTGTATAAATAGTAAATATGTTACATATGCATATGTGGGGGCAAATATACTTTAAGTTTGGACTCAGAAGGTCCTCAAGCCGTCTAACGTCGCACTGTGCAGCTAGCTACATTAGGGCTTTCGGTAACGGACCTCGTATCTTTGAACCATGGTCAAGTGACGAGGAGGACCCCTGAACTGGCATCTCTTTCTCCTAACTACCAAAAAAGAAGTTCGGATTCCTTTTTGTATTATATCAAATGAGAGTTTTTATTTCATTCGTAATTCATAACGATAAAGACCACCGACTGTTGTTGTTCAGTTTATAGAACCGATTACGTTAACACGTTTTTTTAATAATATATAATATTTAAGGATAAAAATTGTTTATTATTATTATTTTATAAAAGCATTTGAACTAGAAGTGTTTTATAACTTCATTGCACAAAATGGAATTTCTATCCGTTGTAATAAGTAAAATTCTTTTAGGAAACAAGTAATTTTATTAATACAGCAGTTTTCTAAAAATGTTATTCAAAACTTACAGAAACCTTCTTAAGGTAATTCTTCGCTGTTGAACAGATTCTGAAGAGTATAAATCCTCTTTCGAAAAGTATGAACCAACGCCCACGCAATCGAAGCTCCCTTCTTTATTTTAAGCCTAAGCTTCTTAAAAAAAATTCTTTTAAGATACGGATTCATTTAATTATTTCGTCGACGCGATCAAAAGTAGGAATTATATGTTATTATCAGTTCAAATAAAATTTAAGCTTTCAGAATCTGGAGAAACTAGAAGAGATAGGAAACAGATTAAAAACTCCCAAAATAAACTTAGCGCACTAATTTCGAAATCACGGTTTCTCCCTTAGAATTTGAACTAAATTTAGACTTATTTCCAATAGTATTTGTTTAAATGAGGGCGATTTGTAATTAAGTGATTTGTGTAAAAACAGGAGTGTCGTTTAGTTTAAATGCTAAAAATAATTTTGTGATTTAGATTGTGGATCTTTTCTGGTTTCAGCTAATTCTAAAAATGGAACAAAATATTTGTATTTAATTTTTCTGGTGTTTATATTTCTGTATTTTTCACTGTAAAAAGTTTTCTATTTGAATCACAATAAAAGTTTTCGAAATCTAAAAATAGTTGTGTGAGAGAGAGTTATATATTTTCGTCGCACTAAGAAACTGCACGAGGGCTATTGGTGAGTGACCTCGCACTTTTAAACCATGGGCAAGTGACGAGGACGACACCTGAGTTGGCACCTCCCTCTCCTTTCCACATCATACCAATGGGAGGACGTTTAAGTCTAGACAGATTCAAGGTGTTTAGGCCCCCTTTACACGACAGGTCTTCAGCGGTACTAGATTCGAACTCGTGACACGAGTCCGTGACCTTGACCATAGGGTACCGTGGCTATCAGTGACCATCTGAAGAATTGACTTAATTCTGATTGCATGATAATATTTAATTGCCAACAACTAATTCTTCACCATTTGTTGGGATAGTTGGAAATTTTACTGAAATTATAAATACAATTCAGAGAATATGTTGGGGACAGCTTATTTTTTTAAGAACGGGAATTTTTTCTATCCAATTTAGAAAAGCCCCTTGTTTTCCAGACTGAATGAATCATAAATTTTCATCAGAACACTCAACTTCATTCAAACCGTCCGCCATACGCTAATGAAAAAAACAATAAAAAGAAGGCGTGTTCCAGACGTTCTAAGTTCACCCCTTTTCTGAATGCCCGGAAGTCGCGCAGGGACCACATTCCTCGGATGAGTGGGACGATCCGGAAATCCTCGGTCCGGAACGCAACGTAAATGATACGTTGTAGAAACGTATCCCGACCGGAATCCGGCGGGGAGGCGTGGGCTGTCTGCTGTAAAAAAGTTTGGTTTTATAGAGTGGAAGTTGCTGCCGATCGCTTGGCGCCGTCGAAAAGGCCACTGACCCAAAAGGGTTGCCATAATTGAGGAAGAAAAGTATTCGAAAACTTTTCTTCGGTTTGGTGCCGCACCAACACCCAAAAATCGTTTTTTCTTTAGTTCAGTTATGCGGTTATTTATTTGTTCCGAGATGGATTTAGGTGTGGAAAAATCGTTTGGTGATTTGATCCCGTGGTGATATAATTAAAATTGAATTTAGAGCTTTTTTATGGGAAAGGTAAAAAATTGATCACTGCGCATCACCATAATTAGAAATTTTAGTTTCTCTATGTGTTCGATTCACGGATCTTTGATTTTGATACTTATTGTTCTTGAATTTTTGAAATAGTGATGATGAGATCTGGTTCACGTTGGATTTCGTCAGTTTTGGGCGGCGGTATTTGGGCTCATTAGGTTGAATGGAACAGCAAAAAAGAGAGATGACTTTTTCGCATGTTTGAATGATTATTGTTAAAAACGTGGGATTAAAAAATTTCTTTTATTTTTCATTCTCTTGAATTTTGAAACAAGAGTGCAAATAATATTTTAATATGCAGAGGGGAATTTTGGAATATTGTCATGGTCATTAATAAACGGGGAAGTAAAGGATGGGTTATTGCGCATGATCAAATCTTTTAAGAATTCACAGAATAAGAAATTCGTCATTATTATTAGAATTTTGATTTCGTAATTCTTTTTGGATAAATTTCTTTTCTTCTGTAAAGAAATTTTTGGCTTTTGAGGAAAAAGGAATTTAAAGTTATACTTGATTATCTGAACTTGGAAGAATTTTTGTAGGAAGGGATAGGAAAAAATGGAGTAGTGCGCATGTTCGCATTGAATCGATGCGATTGGATGGAATTAGAAGCAGAACTTTTTAATAGGCGTGCTAATTTTGAATCGAAAGAGCTTTATAAAGAACTTCAGGACTCTGACAAATTAAAAAACTATTAAAAGTTAATGATGAACAACTGCATATATTTTCTATAGAAATTCAATCTTTTTCGGGTATTCAGTTCATGGCGAGTATTTTTTTGAAGTATTAAATCTTATTATAATAGATAAAATGTATCATTTTTCACTTTCTCATTTAAAATTTTGTTTTAACGATTAGTTGTAATTAAGAAAGCAAATAATAGTTCAGTTGTTACATTGGGTTCTTTTAAATTATTTTGAAAGCTCCATTTTAATGCAGGTTTTTTTTCTGATTAATTGTTTGATTTCTGATGGACATGAATCATTGACACACATGCATAATTTAATCTGTTTTTTAATTTTTAAAAAAATATTCGAAACTTCGTTTAAAAATGAATTAGACTCACAAACAAAAAATATATAACAGCGCAATTTTTTTTTTTTTTTTTAGTATTTCGTTGATAATAAGAAACGACACCATGTATGGTTGGAATTTTAGAGAGAAATTTTTTTTTCAATGGGGCTGCGCATTGGTATTTAAAACCTTTGCAGACCTAGTACATTCCCCAGGAGCTGGTATCACTTTTTAGCGCTGCACCATATAGACGATACCAAATACAGCAAGCAATTTTTGACGCCCAGTTTTCTCCACAGAGGGAGGCACCTGAGTTCTTGACGATGCGAACTTTGTACTAGGATTTTAATTTTGCCGAGAGCATCCAAGCCAAACAGACACTCAAGGGATCTTTTACATGCCGCATAATCATAAGACATGGCCGCTGTCGATTTTCTGCATCATGAAAATCCACAGCAGTGGTTCTTAAACTGTGGTCGGTGTACCCTAGGGGTCCCTAGAGCTTTTCTAGGGGTCCGCGAAGGACTCTCATTTTTTGTTAAAATTTCCCTCTTTTTTTAGACTTAGGATGGGCCTAGAGTAAAAATTGGAAGCTGTGCCGTCTTGTACTAGATCATTTAATTACCCCAAATGACTAACTTCTTCTAGAATATGTATTTCGATCAATAATATCAGTTCTTTAATTGTTTGCAACTACATAGCCATTACTACAACTAGGGATTACAATATCGCACTAAAAGTTCAATGCCAGTATTCGGTATTTTTTAGGTCTTAATAACAGGATACCGGTTTCAATGCCGGTAGTAGAAATTTTTAAAAGAGCAAGAAAACACACAGGTGTTTCTTTGTTTTATTTGCCAGTTTTATTACAGAGTGTAAATATCACAAAAATAATATGTACCTTATAAATTATAAAAGCATATAAAGAATCACAATAAAGTAAAGGAACATCTTATTTATTTAAATCACAAAAAAAGTGTAGATATCACTATTCAGTCTTTGGTCCGTGGTTTTCATCATATAAATAATAAAACCAAACCGAAGCATTATCAACTGATTTTTTATTTTCTTAAAAGTTATTTTTATTAATTATTATGGGTTATTATTTATGAGTATATATATAATAAATCTGAAAAATGTTTTGAACCCTAAAGTATGATATGCAAATACAATGTGAATAGCAAACTTACCAATTTGAAAAATATCGAAATATTATGCACTTTTTCTTCAAAATTACAACCTTGTTTTCACAGATATGAATATCAGACTACGAATCCTGTGCGTGTGCAGTATCGCTCTGAGTTGCAATAGAATAGTTTTGGTCCACCTCCTTGGATGATTCAAATATTTTATCACTTATTTTGATTGTACGATTCAACTTTGTATTCACAGTCTAAATAATTCCACCCATTAGGGAGACATAAAAACAAAAACATATACTATTTTACATGTTGGCGATCTCTAAACATATAGGGAAGACAATTTAAAAAAGTTCTAGTAAATACCGAAAAAACGGTATTTAAACTTGTGAATACCGGTATTACAAAACTGTAAAAATGGCTCAAAATGCTGGTATTCGGCATCCCGGTATTGCAGTCTCTAACTACAACGTAATATTTTCAAAAAGTAGTAGAAACACATGTGAAAAGATAAATAGCAGAGGTAGTCTGAGAATTATCGAGGAACCTTTAAATCACTCAGCCATGTGTTGAGAGTCCGGTAGGGGTGCTCAAATCTTGGAGGTCCGCGATGTCAAGCTGATACATAAAGGGGGGTGGGGTCGGGGTGATCGAAAGTTTAAGAACCGCTGGAATACAGTATTTAATTGTATAAAATTATGCAAATGAAAATTCAAACAGAATCTTTTGATATGGATGAGCCAAATTTAAAAATTGTGTAATTAAAAGTTTAGATAGTAAAGGTTATATGCATTGTATTATATTTTTACATTGATTGAAACATTAGCTATGATTCTTTATGTTTCATATTTTACTTTTTCTTCTGCCTTATTAGTAAAATTCCATCTCTTCTCATCATAGAAGATTTAAGATGATTAATTCAAATAAAAGATGGAAAATTAGTGCACTCAAGTCTTGTACATTAAATCTTTTTCCTCTTTTTTTTGTTTTGTTTTTTTACATGTGCAGTTCTTGAAAAAACGACTGATATCAAACGTGATGAAAAGTTCATTGACCTTTTGATGTGACTTCCGGTTCTATCATTTCTTTGCCAATGAGATAACACAAGCATTTATTTTATTCAACAATACTATGGGAACTGATTATCTTATCCGTATCTTCAGCAATGTTCTTTGACTTAAGGATATTATCGAATAATTGATAATAGTGTCTTTGTATTTGTGCTAAAATATTTTTTTAGATCATGTATTACTATGACTCATGGTTTTTCGACCTTTATCAATTAATGTAAATATTGGAATGTAGAAGTTATTACTTAGGACAAAAAAATATGATTATGTATCGATGATACGAAGTTCGAAGTTCAATGGCTCATTAACTCAAATATTTTCAGTATTCAGAAATATTACTGTTAAGAATCATAATTTTGTTAAACTGTTGCTGGGATTTTGATGTTTTCTTGTTAATAAATTTATACCCTAAATTCTTCTACATTAATTTTCTCTTAAATGAAAAAAAAATCCATTTAGAGGACTGGTTCCTAAAAATTTTGAAACTATTTCACCTTGGGACAATGTAAGGCAGTGGCATACACAAGAGTGGGGTTAGGGGTCTCAAGCCCCTCCAAAAGACCCACATATTTTCAGCATATAGCTCGCGGGCCCATTCTTGCCCACTCTTTTTGAACCTAGCTTACCTGATCATGGCGACACCTAACGACAGCTCACTTTACTAATTTTCTATTTGTAAACAGGAAGATCTATAATCAGTATTTTATGATATTAACTATGAAAATCTTATTGTTTTTATTTTTAATCTTATTTCTTATTTGTTTTTGGAATTACTAAATTAATACTTTTTACTGAAATGCTTATTTTGGATTATAAGCGTTAGACTTCAAGCTTTTCAACCAGATCTGGAAACTAAAACAATTCAGTTTATATTCCAATATTCAATTATTTCTGCATGAGAATCTTGTAATTTAAATTTAGATTTAACATATATTTACCTTAACCCCTTAACCGGTTTGCCCGTACGATGTACGGGTACTAGTATTTTTTCTTTCTACCTTTGATTTGCAAATATTTTTTTATTCTTGTAGGGAGATTATTAGTGCTAGTGTTTTTAAGAGATGCAGTTTATCCATGGTACTGCAATACTTCTCATCCGGGATTTTCTTTGTGGTGAAGGCGGGAATTTTTCACTGAAGGCAGGAATTCAGATTCTTGAAAATATCCGATAATTGGCAAGGCAATGAGCAATTTGTTGCTTGAGGAGAAATGAAAATGGAAAGATAATTAAAAAAGGCTGATATTATCTCTATCCTCTTTGCGATCTAAGACTTAGTATTACACCATGCTTCAAATTGTGTGTGCATATTTATATGCACACACACAAAATTCTCAACCGTTAAAAAAAAGAGGTACGAACATAAATTTTTTTTGTAAGTATGAGAGAAATTCTTTTAAGATGTATGACACATTTTTCATACCGTGCAGAGTGTACTTATAAGAAGCAAACATTGTGTTCCACAATTATAAAACAAAAAATATTGTGAAAAATTTTAAAATCGAAAATTAAAATAAAATTCTCTCTTTTTCGTATTATGTTGAGAATTATGCTTTGTTATATGCAATAAAAAATTTGCTTTTTTTTTAACATTTCGGGCAAAAAAAAAAACTGCCCTCTTAAGGGGTTAATTGTTGAGGTAAAATCAGGATATCTCTGATGCTGGAATTGTGAAATGTAAGCTTGAGTCTTTCAACAATTTGAAGATTTACTTCCACCGAAGATTAGTACTTAAAATTATAATGATTGTTATATTTGTTAAATTTTACATGGAACTCAGGGTCAACAGTAAAAATCGTTCAATTTCATGACTTACGACGCTCGAATAGAATCGTGTGTTGGGGTTCTGATTTCGTCAAAAACCAGTGGCGTAACGTACACTCCCGCGTCCCGGGGAAATCCTGACTGACGTCAAGTACCTATTTAACCAGTTTATAAAATAATAATAAGAAGCCCAGTGGCTGCGTGGTTTGTGCATCGCGCTTTCACACCTTAGGTCCAAGGTTCAAAACCCGAGCTGGGCAAGTTTGACTCAGCCTTTCATCCCTTCAGTGGGTCGATAAATGAGTACCTAGTTTGCTTGGGAACTTATTACTGGGGGGTTTCGCGTCAGACTGACCACTTGATTGGAATATCTGCTCATAAGAACATCGACATATAAGGTCACGTATACTGAGTTGGGCGCAGTAGGCCTTGACCCTCATGGGCTGTTGCGCCATTGAGTTAAGTATAAAATAATAAATGCAAAACCTAACTTTGCAGGGAGGCCCTGATATTCACCGTTACACCACTGTCAAAAACCGTAGTGCGGAATAATGGTGGATGTTGCAAGTTACATTCCCACGTTTTAATGTGGAAGTATTGAAAGTGAAGTATCAGAGCTTTAACGTTGCCCTTGTCATGTGATTATTATTCGGAATTAAGGAGATCGACGCCAATAACCCTCGTATAAAATCAGAACCGCGTTAAATCAGTTAACAAAATTTGACTCTCTTATAAGCTGTAGGAGGGTACATTAGAAATCTATGCATGTTAAATTCAAAATGTCCTCTTGGTCAACGTGACATGAGGAGAATTAAGGTAAGTGAGATGTTAATTGGTTTAAATTTCTGGCACCGAGTCCTCATGGGACATATGCTGTGGCGTTTAATACACCCCTCAACCCTAGCATCGCGAAGTGGCCCATGATTCTTGGGTGCCCAAAGCCTGACTGACTCCAAGTATGCAATCCTCTGTAAGATCCGGCTTGGGTCCCCAAACCTGACTTTGGGGCTTGCAGGGAAGCCCTAATATTCTCCGTTATGCCACTGATATTATGCCAAACTAAAGGTGAAAAGATTTTCTATTCTATTACCTAAAAGTATTAGAAAGTCTTACATGGAGTCTTACAAAAAAAATGAAAAATATATGTGTAAAACTTATGTCATGTGAAAAATCTGTTGGAGAATTTCTCAAACATTTCAGGTAAGGGCAAGTACGTATATGTGATTTAAAGCGTTAAAACGACCAGAATTTCCTAGTCAATGGACAAATACTGTGATTACACATAGGATGATTTAAGTGTAATCACAAAGTCGCGTGTATGTGATTCCCAGCCGACGTATTCAGTCAAACATATTATCAAATTTAGCAGGAATTAATCATTATTCTTTTAGGAATTTCGGAATTAAAGATCTGGTAAATCACACTCGTCAAAAGTTGTCCAACATTGGAATAAAAATCAATATTCAGTGTGAATTAACACTGATTGAATAATTCGAATTCATCTCAGAATACAAACTCCCTCTCTTGACCTCGTCAACTTAATTCATGTTTTGAATTTCCTCCGCTCGTTTTATTTATAAGAAGACGAATCTCTTCTAACATGTGGCAGATTGGTGATAATGAAATCATACACGTTTCTCAATGGGGAAATTTCGCCGCTCTTTGAAAAGCGAAGAAGTGGTTATTTTCCACTTGGTTTGATATCCGGAATTTTTTCCCCCATCAATGGATCATTTTACTTTTAAGCTTCTACTTTAAAAAAAAAAAAGGAATGTAGTGGTAAATACCAGCTAAATATCTCTTTGATAAATCTGGTGAGAGTGGGTAAGTGCGATGATGGTATTTTAATCTTTTTTGTTTTTGTATTCATTGATGTGAATGGAATAACGACAAGTTCATTCATATGTGTAGGCATAGTATTAGAAATTCAGATATTTGTAGTCAGATCTGGCTAATAACTTCGTATCTTAGGAGAAAACTTTTTATCTGATTCATAATTTCTTTCATCTGTTTGAGAAATATTAAAATATTTGTAAAATTTATTAGTTAATCATAGAAACAGAAAACGTTCTTGAAATCATCGACCATGAACCAATAGTTTGAGGAAAATTGTTAGTTAGTCCATGAGAAAATTTTTATGGTCTCTATAGAAACTTAAACTGTTCTTTATTGTGCTTTTTTACATTCTAATTTAATTTCATGTCACCAACACATAATAGAGGAAAAATACTTAATAATTTAGAAATATTTTTACGAAATATCTATGTATATACAGTGGCGCACACAGGAATTTTTCAAGGGGAAAGGGTCAAGGTCAAAAATCCACCATTCTCGTATCATACCCCAATACGCCGCTAAATACATTCTTTTGATTTTATCGATTGTCTGGAACAAAAAACGGTAAAAAATAAACTATTTAATGAATAATTAGCATTAATTAATTAAATAAATTAGAATTCAAACGTTTAGCAACAAATTTATTGAAAAATTTAAAATATTTCCTCTGTATCAAAAATATTCTAATTAATTTGTTATTAGGTCATAAAAGCCTGGTTGATTCATAAAATATATTTGAAAATATCTAAGTCATTCTGGTTACTTAAAAACTCCGTTCATAAACCAATGCAGCTCCATTTAAAAATATTCTCTTAGTTTTTCTACGTGTTAATCTATGTTAGAGGTTGGAAAATTACACCTTTTAAGTATTATGTGGCTTATTAGTCAGTATTGAGCAGTTTTTAAAATGAATTCGAGTTTTGCAGGTGGAAAAATTATTTCAATTTTGCTTATCGTATCTCTCAGTAGTTTCTTTTCATCTTCCAAATAATATAACCTTGTTGTCAGCTGCAGTTGACTATTATTGATATACATTTCGGTATTATTTTTTTTCACTCTCTTATTTTTAACTAACTTACGTTCGAAGTTTTAGAATTCTTAGAATTAAAGGAAATCGTATGAACAAAAAACTAAATATTCTTTTTCGTTTAACATAAAGTGATTCGTTAACTCTCAGTTTGAGAAGTGTAACTATTGAGTTGAGTTTTCTGTTTGAGAAGTGTATAAGCAAAACTAAGCTTGAGGTAAATCGAAAAACAACTTTATGAATTTGGGAAGAAATACTCTTTTTAGAAATTATCCTATAGCTAGATTCGATGTATTCCAAGTTAAATCCGAACCAGATACAATATCACTATATGAAGAAGAACGATTCACAATAGCAATATTTATAGTGCATCATACATTATATCAATTTCTCCTGTTGAGTGTATCTAAGAGTGTCGTTTTATACTAAACTGAAAAATGCAACTCATTTCAGTTTTTTTTTGCCTATTCTCTTAAACAACTTCAGAAAATTGATGAAGGCTCGCAAATTTTTCTTTTTGCGAAGACTCGTGAAAAGAAATAAAATCATTTTAAATAAATAAAATCCTACTAAATGTATCAATGAAAGTAATAACCAAGCTATATAAGTTTGTTGCGGTCCGAAGGTCGCGGGTGTAAGAGGGATTGAGGATGAAGCAGACATGATCTTAAAAATAGATACTTTTATTCTATCTTTAACACTTTTTGAAAATATACAACTTTATGGCTTAACACTGGGAGCAATCTGAAATTCAAACACTTAATCGGGCATATAAAATGATTGAAAATCACTTAGCTTCAGTCGGAGCTCTTTGTGACGATCCTTCTCAAGCCCCTATAGCTCGGTCAGCTCCAATGATATTGACTTCCATATCTCCTGGCAGATTCTACGACGAATATTAATTTCAGGACGCGCGACCTCTCAGTCGCAATTCACCTTTTCTTATTCTTTGATTTCACGATTAACCAATTACCTCACATACCCAACATCAGGGTTTAAGCAGTAGTTACATTTGCATAAAATCAATTCATCTCTACGGAAAGTGGTTCTTAAACTAAAATCACATTTAAAGAATAGTTTCTTCAAGAGGATTAGTGGAAGAACCCGAATAGTTCCCGTTACAAGTCTACTGTATCATTGCTTATGCACATTAATACCTCTCAGTACGTAGATCAGCATACTTCTAATATTATACTAATTTATAATAATAATATATAATAATGTCTTAGGCTTATTAGAACTGAACAAATTTCAGAGATAGTGTACATCAAGGGTGTCAAACTCGTGACGCGGCACAGAACGAGCCTTTTTGAGGTTCGGTCAGTGTATTGACATATAATAATATATAATAAAATATCAAAATTTCTCCCGCTATAGGAAAAATAGTAGCAGAGAAGGGATGTCAATGTCAGGACGTACATATTAAATTTTTCTTGTTCTTTTATATATGTTTATTATAATGTATTATTTGAAATAAACCTATGCTTCTATGAATTTTGATTTTCTTTGCGGCTCACCCTAAGTTAAACCTTGTTTATTTAGCCCAAGTCAGACTTTGAGTTTGACACCCTTGGTGTACATGATTGTCATTTTAATTCTTTTTTTAAATAAAACTATGTAATTAAATATATTCTATTTTTAATCCCCCCCCCCTAATGTTTAAATTCGACTCCTTTTCCCCTCCACCATTCGTACTATAAATCTTAGCGTTGTAGAAAAAAAATCAGGACTACCGTTATGTCATGTTCAAATGGATATCATGAAATGAAACTAAAGTGAATGAGAAAATGCTTGCTTATATTTCTTCTTACTTCTACTTTTCTTTAGAATGTTTGTAGTATCCTTACTGAAATAATTCGACGTAAATTTTTCAGAACTGAATCAAATTCCCTTGTAGAGTATCAATAATGACTTAAAATATAAGATTATGGGGAGCTTTCTTAAATAATACAAGTTGTTTTCAAATATACGTGAAAGGAAAATTAAATTATAACCTTGATAGAATTCTAGTTACCATTTGATATTGATTTTCCCACCGTTCATATTTGCGTATAAAATTAAACAGCTAATACTTTCTCAGAAAAAAAAATCATTTATCTTTTAAATTCCAAACCCATCTTATTACCTTTTATGGTTTAAGGTCGTACTTTCCCACGCTTTACTCTCCGTTCGAAATCTAAACTAAAAGATATGATTTGCACCCAATTATTGAAATAAAAATACAACCCAACTCAAAATTGGGCATAGTTGACGTTGGCTTGCATCTCAGTAAGCTTCTTGAAAGCTGTCTTTGTAAATGAATAAAAAACTGTTTCCTGAGAAATCTCCATGCTTCCTTCGAATCGTCACATACCTATATTGGAAATAATGGAGATATGTCTTTCCTTTAGTTTACTTAATGCTTCAGAATGATGCTGAATTTTTTCTTTTCGTTACCTGTCTGTAAAACAGTTTTTCTAGCAACTTTACTATTGTTGCAGGAAAAACTCAACAAACATTAATTAAAAAATAGTAAAATAATATTGATAAATATTGAAAAAAAAAAAATATTGACGAATGTTTATTTTCAAAGGATTTTGCTTTTTTTACGTTAAAATATTTTGATTACAAATAAAATAGAGTATTTTGTGCTGGAGGCATTATTTTGCAACTTTGTGTAGAAATGAGGAAAGTTAAGAAACTCCTTTAAGTCCTCTTGCCAGCTATAGATAAAAAAAGAAAGACATCATTTCGTGTGTTTTAGAAGCTATTTACTTTTATTTTATTATTATTTTCTTAAAAAAAGATACAAAAACATTTTTTTTTTAAAAATAATTTTCATAAAAAAATTATTTTTTTCGAAAAAGAATGCTGAATTTTATTGTACAATTGTTTTTCAATATGTATAATGATGTTTTTATTTATATCATTTATTATTCTCAATCATTAGTGGGAAATAGATTTTAATGTCTATTGCAATTTAATTGAATTTTATTTGCAATATGAGTAAGTTTCAATTTTGTAATTTGGTTTAAAATGTTTAGGATTTAATAGAAAATAATAATAAATGAACAAAACAAACTATGAAAATAAACTTGATCTTGTAAGGCGATAACCTAAATTTTGCTCATGATATGCTTATATCCTTTTTGGTATGTACAAAGCAGCTAAAAATTAGCCAGAAAAGGTAAGTTACAGGGGTAAATAATTACATTAACAGTTTAAGGATAAGTGTACAGAACTCCTGCAAATTCGGCCGGAAAAGTAAGATACAGGGTTAAATAATTACATCAACAGTGTAAGAATAATGCAACTAACTTATTAACAATTTCAGAAATCAACAAACTATATATATATTCGTTTTTTTCTTTTAAAAATAAAATTTACGTCCCTTAAAATACTTTTGAATAGCTTTTCTTCACTTGATGAGCTTTAATAAGTTGAGAGAGAGAGAGATAATATAGGTAATACTTTTAGAAGACATATCAAAGTACATTTGTTCATCATTTCATTTGAAAAAATGAAATATTTCTCGTTTTAAATATTAAAAAGGAGATTTTCATTTTTTTCTTCTAATTTAGTATAACGAATTTGAAATGTAAAATTTGGATAAATTTTTTTGTTTGTGGGTATTAATCAAAATCATACAGTTTGTATCTTTTCATGACTGATTAACGCTTAATCATATCAAATATTTGCAATGTAAATTAAATTTTTAAGAGTAAAAACTAAACTCTGTAATAATTGCAAATTTTAGTTGCATTCCATTATAACATAATCGAAACTCACTGTAAGAAAAGAGTTCGATCTTGATAAGGAAATCGGTTTAAAGATAAATAGGTTATTGGAAAATGCTATTTTTTCAAAACCCTTTATGAAGATCATGCAGTTATAGATAGAATATCTTTGTATTTAATTTATTATTTATGAAACGAAACACAGAAACCTTTTTGCTGGATAAATTTGTCTCCAGGTATGGAATGTGTAATGAAAAGGTTCTGGAGCTTTTCGATGTAAAAAAGTGACAATCGGAGATTCGTAAACTAGTAAAAACCAGTTTGTTATACATATATATATCTATAATTTCTACTGCAAATCAATAAGAAAATAAACTTTTCCATAAAATATTCATTACAAAGAAGAGTTCATTACACAAAGTATTTTTTTTTCAATATTACGATCTCAATAGTCGAAATCGCAAAGATTTAATGCGTTAAAACCATTATTCGAAACAACTTAACTGTCTTCTGTTTAGACTCACAGGTGCCTTCTAACTGTCGTTAGTAATTTCCACATTCCAAATTCTGATGTGTAACTGGCAGCTGCTCAAATGGGTAGGGTCAAGTATCATTGTAATGGTTGAGTTGATGTATTTAAAAGTTTGCTGGGCGTAGTTGGATCCTTGGCTGGAATGCACTGGATGAGCCAACTTGGTTTTTTTATTTAATAGAAAGATGGAAATATTATATAGATTCTTGAAATAATTTGTAATATTGAATGTCATACAAACATTTTACTTAAAAATCTGTTTGAAATGGAGTGTAATAGCAATTATTTTAATATTGAAAAAGTGATTTTGATTTTGTTTAACAAAACAATTTGTAAAATTCTAAGTAACACTGTTTTGCTTCGAGAATTCGGTAAAAACATATGGGTATTAAAATAGTTATTGAGTGAGGTAAAAAACTTATGGAAAAGAAAACCGGTTTCTTCCTATTTATGCAAATAATTGTTGAAATTAGTACTTTACGGGATTGTTTACCATTAAAAATGTTGTAAGGCTAACTTATTTTGTAATTTTTCAACTCTGAAATTCTATCTTCTCTGTTGATAGATGGTTTTATTCTCATTGTTAAAACAAGTAATATAAAAAAAAAATTAAGTCAATTCCTATTTTGAATGGATGAATAGAAAGTATTTTATTAACAATTAAAAATTTGAACAATATATATATCCAATGGGGCTGCGGATTGGTATTTTTACCATTGCAGACCTAGTACATCCAGGAGCTGGTATCACTCTTTTAGTGCGGTGCCATGTAGGTGGATACCAATCACCGCAGGTAATTTTGACTCCCAGTTTCCTCCACAGAGGAAGGCACCTGAACTCTGATGATGCGAACCTGTACTAGGATTCAATTTTGCCGACAGTGCCCAAGCCAAACAGACACTCTAGGGATCTTTTACATGCCGTATAATCATTTGACATGACCGCTGTTGATTTTCTACATCACGAAAATCCATCGACTTCGGCCGGGGTCGAACCCGCAACCTTGGGTGCAGAAGGCCAGCGACAAACTAACCACCACCCATTCGGCACATTATATATATATATATAAATAGGAAGAGAGTGAATTGCATTTTTGCAAACCGTTCAAAATAAAAAAAAACCTTCCCAAAACTAATGTATTTGTTTTTATTTTTAGGAATGGGCGAAATTTAAGTACGCATCAAAATTTTCGTGTAAAAAGGTAAAGTGGTTTATTTATCAATAATCTCTCTCAGATTAGAGGCGTGATAAACAATTTAACTGAAAAAAGTAAAAAAATATGATTATAAAAGAAAAATAGTTTTTATCGTTTTAACTGAATTTAAATATTGGTGAACAAAAAATACTTTCTTATTTTAAAATCTTTTTAAAAAAATTGGAAACGTGCTAGAAATTAGTACATACAATGGTATATTGATTATAAACATCTTTCTCCGAAGAGACTCTAGGGCTCTCATAATCGGACTTAGTAATTTGGAACCATGGTCAAGAGAAGAGGATGACACAGAAACTAGTATTCCACGGAGGAATTAGTGCAAATATATGTATTAATGACAAAAGGCTTCGTTGAAAATTAAGGACGATTCAGTGGCGTAACGTACACCCGCATTGTGGGGCCTAGGGACTCTAGGGGGCCCAAAGCTTGACTGACACAAAGTACGTATTTGAACTTGGGGCCCAAAACCTGAGTCAGTGTAGGAGGGGGGGGGGCTAATATTCTCCGTTACATCACTGGGACGAGTCCATCTTTTTTACATTAGCGGTATTAAATTTTCTTATTATTTGAAGGACATGAAATTTTTTGCTGAGTTTTATAGGGCTTGGCTACCTAGACATGCTGTCTATTGAAGATGACTTGTAGGAAGAAGCTTTGTTTTTAGTACAGAATTTGGCCAGTTTTTTGAGGAATTTTTTTTTTTTTTTACTTTTCTAAACAGTTTTCGAAAAAAGAAAAATTATGTCCTATGTTATTTTCTTGCTGATTTTGCCTTGCAGATCAAATACAATTTTATTCAATCAATTTAGAACATAAAAAAATACTTTATTATTGTAAATAAACCCTGGATAACTTTTCATTTTCTATGTATAAACTTAGGAAGAGAGAGAGAACTGATAAATATTTCTTCCAACAACTAACACCTTACTTGAAACATCGCTCTTAAAAAAAAAGATACTAGCGCCTTTAAATGAGATAACTGTATAAAACTTCTAAACAAAGTAAAAAGACGACGATAAAAAAGGAAGAAGGCTTTTAATGTTGTAAAGTGTTACATCGGATCTGTTCGAAGGCGAAGGGTTGTTCACGTGACCTCGAGGGTCTACGCCCTGGATGCAGACGATTTGCCACTACCCTTGGCGCCCGTCTACTGTGACGTCACGAGAATAGAGATTTATGGACGGTGCATGCTACGGCGCTCGTTCCAAAAATGCCCAGTTTTGTTCACTCACACTTTTTTTGTATTATCGTTCCTCTCTCTTTTTTGTGTGTGTTTTTTGTCATAATTTCGCAATCAATTTTTTTTACAAAAAAAAAAAAAATTGAAAGAAATAATTTAGGTTTGGTTATGGTGGAATGTTGGAAAAATGCCTTAAATGGAAATTTTTGATGTGAAGGTATTAACCTTAATATCAGGATCATTTTTGAGTTACGAGAAAATCGCAACAATTTTTTAGTTTCGAGGTTCATACAATTTTTTTCCCTTTGGAATTCCTTATTTCAGAATATAGTTTCAAGCGTTTTTGAAAGTATGTCTCAAACAAATAAATTTTGGGTGTTCTTTTTTTTTAAATATTTGGATTATTTTATTTAAAATTTCATGAATGCTTGAATTTAATATTCCTATATGTTCAACTTTTATAATTTCAACTTTTTGGAAATTATTTGTATATTTCGAAGGGTCGATAAAGCGTGGTTCGCGAACTGCATGCGGCTCTTCGGACTTCTGCCTATATGTATTAATAATTATGTCAACAATAAATTACTGTTTCCCTTCCTCTTTTTGCTTTATACTTATTTATAGCAAAAAATTTTACTTGCCTTTATATTTACATATGAATATTAAGCTGGCATATGACAGTTACTTCAGTATTAAATTGTTTTTCATCAACACAGTTCATTGAGAGTAAGGGAAAATATTAGTTATAGTTCTAAAGTTATAAAAATCCAATTTATTGATAAAAATTCCGGCATAGGAAGACCTCAATGTGATTTCCAGCAGCATTTATTTATTTAAAAATAAGAGTTCGAGAGCATGTATGAATGTTCATGAGATACACTTGAACTTCCAACAGAAGTGATAAAAACACATTCCATTTTTTACGACATGTTTAAGAGTAAATAAAATGTCGAAATGACTTTTTTTTATATCCAAGAACAGCCAAATTTAATTTAATTAGCTTTGAATTCCTGAATAAAGAACTTATGGTATTATTGGCAAAGAAATTTTTTCATGAATTTTGAAAATTCCCAACATTATGATATTTTGACAATGTTTGTTCTTGACTTAATCCACCGAAATAAAATATCTTCCATAGTTTTTAAAGGAATAAAATATGTTATTTTGTTTAAAACTTTATTTAAATGTTATAAACAATATTAATTGGTGCGTGATAATTTTCGTCGTGACCGCTATCATGATCAGATGACAAGGTCGCCACCTGCGTTGGTACCCTACTCTTCAGAGTAAACTTGATTATTAATGAGTAACCGCGGTCGAAAATTCGTTTCCGGCGTTGTTTTAGTGAAGCGTGGGTTTCGAATCCTGGTGCCACTGAAGAACTGATGAGTAGAGGGGCTGTGGAGACTAAAAATCCTCACTATGACGCGATGTGGAAGTTTGAAGAGTCGAACAACCAGATTGGGTATCTCCCTATCACTTAACCGCGGCACGGAATTACGAGGTGCGTTTTCAACAGACCTCGTGTTGCTTCGTTGTGCGACTTCAATAATTAATCAAGTATCTTCTTTTTTACCGGATTATTTGTTTAATTCAGGATTACAGATAAAAATTATTCCCTTTCCCAGATTCTAGGACAAGGGCGGGCAAACTTTTCCTGGGTACGGGCTATTTCTAATTTTTTTAAGGTGTTGCGGTATACCCAATGGCATAGGTGGAATGAGTTAAGAAAAAATTCTACAATATTTATTATAACTTAATAATAAATACGAATATCCACTTACCTACATTACTATAATAAAAAAACACTTTCCAGACGGTTTATTAAGCAAAACGCAAGATACAAACGTAATAATGGGCACAAATATAACAATATCAAATGATATATTTACTATCAAGCAATTCAAAATACATTAAAAATAAAACATTTTTTTTAAAGTTAGCTCTCGTAGTTACAATCACTAGAAGACTTAGTCTGCATACTATCAGCCAATCTTCAATATTTCGGTATATATATATAATTACGAACTATTAATCTTCAGGCGGTCACCCCAAAATGTCTTGGTGGTCCACCGGTCGATCGCGATTTACTTAAAGCCCACTCCGGTTTTAGGGTATATTATTCAATTCTACGTAATATGCATCACAAAAACCGATTTAATTTAGACAAAAAAAGCATTGTGCATAATATTTCTTATCATTTAAAACAGGGGTGGGCAGACTTTTTCAGGGTACGGGCTACTTCTAATTTTTTCAAGGTGTTGCGGTCCACCCAGTGGCGTAGGTGTGGTGAGCTAAAAGAAAGTATCCAATACAGTCAGACCTCCATTTTACGAACCTCTATTTTTCGAATTTCTCTATATAATTAGCGAACTTTTTACTGGAACCAAGAACATTTTTCGATTTTCTTTGTAAAATTACCTCCAAATAGTGAAGCGCAGTTTTCTATTCAACGAAATTTTCTCTTATGATTCGATTTTTTTCTCCGTATCTTTTAAAATACCCTACCCGTATTCACTCTAATCTAAGCCGCACTTTTTTCCTAATGTTAATGCTACTGAAAATCGGACGTGGCTTATAATCCAAGACAAAAAAAAAAATTGGTTGGATGGGGTATTTAGAGCATACAGCTTCATGCATGAATTTAAAAGTTTATAATACTGTAAAATATAATTAATTATTCGCTTCTTATTAGTTTTCCTTTTAATTTTATTTTAATTTCGTCAAATTGGATATCGATAAACCACATTTAAGTCTATTTTTCAATTTTCACAAAATTTTGTTGAGAATTGGGCTTAGAATCGATGTCGGCTTAGATTCGAATAAATACCATATTTCAAAACTTTCGTATGATGGAATCATTATTAGGTCTTAGTGAAAGCGGTCACCCTAAAATGTCTTGGCGGTCCACTGGTCGATCGTGATCAACTTAATGCCCACCCAGGATTTAAAATATTTTAATTAACTATCAAAATTTGTTAAAACGAATAAAAAAAATTTCATTTTTTTTTATAAAAAGTATATGTATTGAAAATACTCACTTTCGTATTTGATATTGAATTGTTTCACAAATCGAAAAAGTGCTATTTTGTGGTGGTAATTGTGATGAGTAGAATGATAAATTTTCTTAATTGCTTATAAAATTTAAAGGAATTTTTTAAAAAGAAATCAAACGAAGATTATGAATATAAAATTAATCGAAAAAGAGTTGTCAGTCGTAATGGTCGCGTGAGTTTAATGGTTTTTACGATGCTCCTAATGGTACTGCGTATATTGATCCTTCTTAAGATCTGTCAGGCGATATGCTGAAGGCTACTGAATCATTAATTTCTTCTGCAATCGAAAATTAGGAAAGTAAATTCTAATGAATTTTAGCTCAATTTGTTACTATGTGGTGCAATTTGGAAGTTAACAATTTTGAAGACGGCAGACGTGAATTTCAGTTCTTGATTTTTCAATCGTTGGCGACGGATGACAGAAATTCGCGCCATTCTGCCAACCATTATGAATTAATCACTTTTTTTAAACAGTATTTTTTAAAAAATGGACATTATGAGATTTATATGGGAATTCAGACTACATATTTTTCACTACATTCTGTCTTCAGTGTATGTGAATACCATAGTTTTATTGAGTGAATACAGGTTAAGGTGCCGTCATCATTCCTTTAGAATGGTTTATAATTATATGCCTTGTTCCCAATAACACTAATTTAATTTCAGTAATTTTTTTGCATTTCATTTAAACCAAAAAAAAAAAAAAATACTGCGAATTTTCGAATAACAATTTCTGGAAAAGAAAAATAATTCTAACTTTTCTCATTAGAGTCATCCAAAATCAGTTTCCCCAAATTCCCTTTAATGCACAGATTCTTAAACTGCCACCTGATCGACAGTAACATCTGATCAAGGTCTACGAAATTCATCGCGGCTAAGGGCTAGAATTTTACGCCTGTCGTTAGCTTAAGCTTTGAGCCCCATGAAGGTGACAGTACGATTTTGCTCGGTACAACACGATAGATGGTGTTGTAAATTATGGACCGGGTGGTCTGAGTGGGTGGAGCGTGGTTGACACCCCGCTCAGAACCCACGTGGTCTATCTCGATAGAAACCATATGTAACGGATTCTGTCTAAGTTGGAATCTTGAACTTAGCTTCAGCATAACTAGACATGCTGTTGTTTACTCCTACATTTTAAATCGGACTCGTAATTCTTGGCTTCGGCGTCCAGGTGCCGTTGTTTACTAGGATTTTTATCTTGAATATTAGAATTCTCTTTAGTTTCCGTCTAATTAATGTAATGGTTTAATTTGTTAAAGATTGTTAAGTTTATTGTTGAAGGTTATTGTTACCAATAAATCCAGGAAAAGACAATTCTAGGACTCCAGAATATGATTATTATTATCGTTTTACAACAACGCACACACTCAACAGTATATTCTCTACAGATGGCGACACCATTTGGATCCACTGATTTAACAAGCACGTACTCCGTGTGTACTCGGAGGGTTTTTGGTGGCATCGGGCATCGAACCCAGGCTTTCCAATCTGGAGTCACATTATCTAACCACTAGGACTACATACGGCCCCGCCGCGGCCCCCTTCTATGTATCAGCCTGACATCGTGGACCCCCAAGATTTTGAGCCCCCTTCCCTGACTCCCAACACATGGCTGAATGATTTAAAGGTTCCTCAATCTATATATAATTCTGTTTCTGCTACTTATACTATTTTTTTTGAAAATATTACGTTGCGATAATGGCTATGTAGTTGCTAACATTTAAAGAAAATATTCATGATCGAAATACATATAGTAGTCTTTTCATTGGGGGCAATTGATTGACCCAGAATAGGATGGCACATCTTGCAATTTTTTCTCTAGGGCTTTCAAATTTTGTAAAAGAGGGAAGTCTTAACATTAAATGAAAGACTTTCATGGACTCCCTAGAAAAGCTCCGGGGATCCCCAGGTGTCCGCGGACCACAGTTTAAGAAACGCTGCTTTTATCCATTCAAGGAAATATATATTCTGATATCACATTTTTTTAAAGGCATCTTTAATTCAATTCAAAATTTTTAAAAGATTCTTAGGTAACGCAGGAAGTTTATATTGCTGTTGTAATCGAATTGCCACGGGTTTATTCGGATGTTTCTAACTAACAATCCTCTTAGGGAAAAATGGGTCTTTAAAATTTAATTTATTGAAAGAATTCCTTCGAAGAAGAAGACGTGAGTATGTAAATTAAGTCTTGTGTATAAAAATTAAACTTTCGAGTAAGTCGGGAGATTAGAGAGAGGTTAGACTACTACGGCTAGCAGTGATTGATTAAATGTGAAGTGAGGCGTGGGTACTTCGTAGCTGATTATTGTAATATTAAGGTTGACGATTTGTCAATTAGGATTTAAATTAGATTAGATCGCTATCAATTAGAAGGTATTGCCTAGACGTAAGGGGTCTGTTTATTTAGTCTTCTCGTATTTCGTCTGCCTCGCTATTGTTTTTCATATTTAGTATTTGGGTGCATCTCTTAACTTGGTTAATAGTATTGGTGTTGTTGTTCGTACTGAAAATAAATTGAAGTTATATTGACTGTGGCTAATCTTTTTCTTCCGACCCCCCCCCCCAAACACACTGAGGGATGAGATAACTCATTCCTCACAAAGTAGTTATAATTATAAACTCATATGCGGCGGTTTTTTTTGTCTTGTCGTGAGTTCTACTAGTGCCATTAAACACCTGAGAAGTTGATACACGTTAAATCTGTGGAAGCTCAAAGTAGGAGTGGTGTAAAAGTTTGGAGAGAGTAAGACGCCTACTTAGACATTCTTTTCACCTGACCAATGCTGATTTAAGCTAGTTTCGGGCCCTGGGAGCAGATGATCTAATACCCCCATTGACACTGGCGGATCGAAATTTATTACCAGAAAACCTAGTTAAGTCCAGCTTATCCGGGCCCTTTCACAACCTTCCGGGCCCCTGGGGGCTCGCCCCCTAGAGCCACCAATCCCGATGTCTGACTTTGCCAAATTATAGGCATCCTTTATCGTTCATTACAGTTCACAAATAAGGAGGTCTAACCGGAGAAAACAGTTTAGCATGATTTTTCGGATCCTTCTAATTATAAAAAAAACTTTAATAAATATTAACCCGTTAATGTAAGCCCTTGTATATATATACTCACACTTTTATCTCCAAATAAGCTGTAGTTATCCGATAAGAAGGTATTTAATGACTCTCGCGCAAGAAGGATTTCTTATCTCCAGGTTCTTGATGCTATACAGAAGTCAGTTAATGACCATTGGTGATCGAAATTAATTACTGCATTGGAAATAAAATGGATAATAATAAGCTAGGGAGCTTTTGGAGTGAAACGTACAGGAGGAAATCTCCAAGCAAATTACATGCATTAGGAACGCCGTTCTCTCAGAATAGAATAGAGTGTTCTATTCTGAACATTAGAGATTGTGAAGGAAAAAATAAAGCCATATAAACTTCCCAGAGGAGTTTTTTATTCATTTCTTCACAAAAATATTACTTCATATAGTGAATTAGAACCGGGACTATTTGTGGTAGACTTCTTTATTTTGAACCACGGTCAGTGTTTGGGAAGACATCTGATATGGTATACCAACCTACAGAAGAATTTGCCAATGCATGTAAGGATCAGTACAGTCATATAATCTTAGGACGAATCAGGACTCGACCATCACTGGTTGTGTTTTCTGCTCGAATCAATTAGGCTACCGTTGTTTTCCGGATAGGGAAATCTGGTACGGAGAATATTAGAGCCCCCCCTGCAAAGTCAGGTTTTGGGTCCCCTAGACTCCTGCCCCCCCCCCCCCGCGATGCGAAAGTTGCGGATGTGTACGTTACGCCACTGCTGGTGGGGTCTTCATTTGCGTTGAGGTAAGGGCCTCAAGAAACCTTAAAACGTCACTGTTCTTGGATAGTTTGGAGTCCTGGACGATGTTCCCGAAGAAAGTGCCATGACTGTATAATGTGGATTTTTATACAGGAAGTGTGAAATATCTCAGACGCATATTTTTAATGGAGAATTTTTGTGACTCAATTGAGAGTTTCATTCGACTCAATTCATAGAATTGAAAATTTTTTGGTCAAGAAACTATCAAGCGCATAGTTCAAAATTCAGTGTATTCTGCAACGAACTCTTATTATTTTATGTTCTTATTTTTGAACTAAATAAAATATGCTGTCATACAAAACTTGATAACTAAACTTAAATATGATATACTCCAGGAACTTTTAAATACATCCGGATGAGTTCTGATGCAATTGATATATGACTCGTCTTTCTTAAATAGTTGTCACAAAATTTATAACTAAACGTACTTGTATGATGTCTGTCAGACGAGACGGAGCATTCGTGTGTGACTTTTGTGATGTATTGCTTCTAATATTTTTCTCTCGAGTATTTTAACTTCATAAAAGAAGCTAGACGTAAAATATATTATAGAGGTGTATTACTCTTAACTATTTACTGCTCAAATCTTTCTTAGTAAAGATAGTGATAAAATTTAAAAACTCATAATGCCTTTTAAAACAGGATTATCCTATTAAATTTATTTATATATTTGTAATAGGTAAAATTTAATAAGTTAGTAACGAATTTTTATCAACTTACGTTCAATATATATATGAATTACTTTAGTTAATTATAGATGGTATTATCGTTATTTGGTTTGTGCAATTTATTCATTCGAATTTTAATAATTATTTTTTTTAATTTCTACATTTTCTCTTCTTTTAAAATTTTTTATTTAAATTTAAGTATTATTTTCATATCTAAGTACAATGTACTGCTGTTTTTTCTCTGAAGAATGCTTTTGCACAATTATTTCGTTAAAAGCTATCCCGTTGTTTCCATTGTTTTGGATATTTATAAGAAAAATCGTATATATTACATTTTGTTCATTTGGGTTGCTAGCGATTTAAATTTTACGAATTTATTTTAGCATCCTTAAATTCATTACATACTTTTGAATAAATTGTTACTTTTTTATGCTATAGGATTATGTGGATTTAAGTTTTAAGAAATTAATTTTGACTTTGAAACTTTTTTTTCTTATCTTATTTTAGGCCAGTAATTTATGCAATTAGTGGAATTTTTGTTTAATGATGCTAAGTTTTCCCTCTCTTCTAAGAACTATAGATTTTTTTGCAGTTGAAGAAGGTGCGTCAGTTTATATAGTTTTTAATATTGTCTAAATACAATGTTGAGGCTAAACTCTGCCGCAGCGTATTTTTTGTAATGGCTCTCAAATCCCCAAACGAAGTAAAAGTTGCAGAAAATTATTTAAAACATAATCTGTCTGGAGGTGCATTTTTTCCTCTCATGTATCACTCCCCCCCCCCCCCCCGAGTAGTCAGACATACTCCATAAAGAACGTGAATCTATTTTACTAACATATTTGTGATTTTCTTTTTTCGAATTTTTATTTTAATTTACGGAACCCTACAGCTCCACAGAAAATAGTTTGAACAGCAATATGATTTAGTAGTTCCTACTATGGTCGAAATTAAATTTTATATTAATTTCAAAGTCTGTAAAATCTGACTGCAATTTTTATCTGAATCACAAAAAAAAAAAATGAATGTTCAATTCACGCCTATTAAAAGCAAACTGAACAAAAATAATTAGTATAATGAACGTAGAACGCTTTCCTTGGGAAAGCGGATGAAAGTTTTAAAAGTATTTGGTCAAAAAGTTTATATTTTAAATATCTGTTCCATTGATAAATAAGAATGTGGAGACCCTATGAAACATCAGTATTTTGAAAAAAAAATGCTTTCATATGTCCGGTATGTAAATGATATTTGTATTTCCTCAAAGTAAAGCTCTTTGAAGCCCAATGGCTGAGTGGTTAATGCATCGCGCCTCTACTTCACAGGTCCCAGATTCAAACATAGGGCTGGGCAAGGTTAACTCAAACTTTCATTCCTTCAGTGGGTGGATAAATGAGCACCAAGCTTGCTTGGAAACTGAACACTGGGCTTTTGTGTCAAACTGACCACCGGACCGGAACATCTGCTCATGCACCTCATGGGCTGATGGGCTGTTGCGCCACTGAGTTAAGTTAAAGCTCTTTACTACAATTCTTGTATATATTCTAGACCAGGGTCGCCACTTTTTGATATCGCCCCTATATAATTTTCGAAATCTCCATAAAAATGTAATTTTCAGTAATTAAAATAAACTATAATATATTAGTTAAATTTTTAATAAATCAGAAACAGTAAGAAAAGTAGCTACAGATTTTTTACTTTATGAATGAGTTGCTGGTGTTTCTTGGCAATGTTCGCTATATTGGGTTCGAAATTAGTCAATTTTAACCGTAAATCCCCTCGAAGCTCTACATTAAATTTATTTCTGTTTTTAGTTAAAATTGAATTAACGTGACTGAAACCGGCTTCAACCATATTCGAACTTGGAAACGCCAGCATAAATGGCTGAGCCATTTCGTAAAGTTTCACATATTTTTGCTTTATATTTATATTAGTCCAAAATTTATGTATTGTCAAATTTTTAATAAGTTTTTAATTGTTTTCTGATTTATTATTTTATTTTCTATAAAGAATATAATATTAAGTCAAATATAAAAATATTTTAAATTTTTACGTACGCAGTTAGATATGTGTGATTTGCGTATTAAGAACTGTTTTTACCTTCGAGTCCCAATAGACCCCCATTCGACCCCTTGGGTCAGATAGACCCTATACTGTTGTTAAATAGACCCCTAGGGGTCTATATAGACCACTTTGGCGACCCCTAATCTAGACGGATAAAAAAAAATTCAGTAAAAAAAACTCTTTTATAATTTATTAAGCGCTTACCTTTTCTAAAGTTGCATTGTGAATTAATTAAAAGAAACTAAAACCTTTTCATTTTTTAATTCATTAATGTTTTTGTATTTTACAGATGCTTTTTGTGTGATGTTGTTCGTGTTCAAGTCCAACATTATTTTGAACTACAATTAGATGTTTCTGCAGCGAAAAGATAAGGTAAAAATCGCTGGCTTTATTTATTTATTGAGTAATTTTTTAATTTTCTGTGTTTTTTACATATTAAATAGTAAATAGAGAGAAACATAACATATCTTACACGATATGAACCATAACTTTAAAATTTCGAATTATATGATTTGTTACATTGGCTACATCATAACTCTTCTTTTTCAAATAATGTCAAGGTCGAAAAACAACCGTTGCAGAAAATTAAACTAAAAGAGCACTTTTAAGAGGGAATAATAGTTTTCGTTATTCTGTCTCATGTAACGTTATCAGTTATGTTTTGTGGAAGCTATTTACCTTATTATATGTCTCGGTAATCCAATGTTCGCATTGTGTTTTAATGATGTTCTATGCACCAATATTCGTATGTTGACGAATATGATATTTTCTGATTTCTTAAGGCCTCAGTAGATTTAACATCGTGCAAGTGTTTCGAATAAGAAACCATTTTTGTGTATTTATATATACAGTGAACTCTCGATAATTCGTAGTTGACCAATGAAAAACTTCGAAATATCAAGAAAGGGTAGGAAAAAACTCCCAAAATACACGAAGAGATATTTTTTTCTAACTCATTTATATTTGAAACTATGTGATAAAACAACAATTGTACGTATGTATAAAATTATTTTAAAGTATTTTTAAAGAAGTACTTATTATATACAGTATAAATATTAAGCAGAGGTTAAAAGAATATATTTATGTATTAAAAGAATACATACTGTACATAATTAATTTTTTTGGACGAAAAATCTGTTATCTTTTTTTTTTTTTTGGTTTTATCGCATTCAATCTAATTTTGTCAATAAATTTTCCCAGAATAAAAGACGTTTGCAATACTTCCACATCGACATTATTTTGACGGAAAAGGTTGCGTTGTTTGTTTAATGACACTTTAGCTTCTGTCAGGGTTATCGGAGTCAACTCCGATGGTCATCAAAGGGGCTACGTTACAGGGGAGACAAGCAGAGACAATACAACACAAAACATGTAAATTCCAACCTGTTTGCTACAGGACTCTACATGATAGTGAGTGTTTGAATTCAGGAGAGTTTTATTAGATTACTTCCAATTATCACGTGTTGTATTCTGGCCGGCCACAGGTTTTACTTCGAAATACTGAGTGTATCTAAACGTATTGTTTTTGTTCGAAATATCAAGAGTTTTTCTAGGGGCTGAGCATCTACTTCGAATTAGCGAGAGGTTCGTATTATCGAAGGTTTGAATTAGCGAGAGTCGACTGTATATATGGGAAAAGGGACTCACTCACTTATTCATAACGAGATCTCCGGAACAATTTGACCCTCAGTCTTGATATTTGGTAGCCATGTTTCTTTTGTTGAGTAGAGATTCGCTAAGAACGGGTTTTGTGGAAATCAACTCCAAAGAGGGGCTGCAAGGAGAGATAAAAATTTCTGTTTTTAAAGAATTAAATCCACAAAAATGAAATTTAGTAAGCACGTTTCTTTTGTTGAATAGAGATCCGCTAAGAATGGGTTTTTGCGCAAATCGACCCCCAAGGAGGTTGGGGGGGGGTTTATAGATATAAATTTTCGTTTTTAAATTTTTAGATCAACAGACTTGAAATTTGGCAAGCATTTTATTTTTGTTGAGATAAAATCCGCTAAAAGATCCGATTGGCTCTGGGTGGATTACGATTGCGTAAAAGATAATTATGCTTCCTTTAAAGAAATTCAAGTCCTGTCCTTTTTAAAATTGATTTTCAGTACATTTGAAAGCTTAATGATCTGATTTAGATATTTCTATCAATAACTTAAAAACATTGCATTGTCATATAACATCATAAAATACCCATAGAAGCTGGCGGATAAAGGCTAGGCGTATTTATTAACAGTAAGAAAATATCTTAGTTAGCCTTTTGCTTTTGATTTGTTCACATTAAAGTTAATGAGAATTTTGACATTTATTATGATTTAATTGACAGCATATTATCCTATAAATGTAACATTTTGTCCTTAGTTATATCGCTGTTATATCAGTTTTGGTTACAACGACTAATGAAAAAAAAATTTCTTAGACATTTTTTCTGCACAAGATTTTTCTTGGAATTCGGTGTTATGTTACTGTAGTTCTAAATGATGCTTTGAGATTTTGTGACTTGAAATAGAAATTTGCTTTTTATTATTTCTGCTTTCATTTTTCTCTCATCATGTGGTTGATTTTCCAAAATGATTCATTCGATTTTCATTCTATACGAAGAATTCCGATTATCCAATAGTAAATTTGCGAGTATCGTAGTACAGTGGTCCCCAACCCCTTGGACCGCTGACCAGTACCTTTCCATGGATCAAATGATATCGGGTCGCCCAAAGATTTCCATTTTATTTACTATGGTGTACTTCTCTTTCGGGTTTGTGCTACTTTCCACAGAAATCACCTTATATTCCATGTTAATTCACTTTAAATTTATTTTTTGGTGTAATTGTTTTTCTCGTAATTTTAAATTTTTGCCAAGTTACGAGGACACTATCTGAGCTAGCTCTTCGCTCTCTAAACTTCCACTCTACGTAAACATGAGGGCTTTAAACCTTGCTAGATTTAACGTTTCTCAGCACCTCTACACAATTAATCATAAGTAAAGGTTCTGAATGTTATTATAATTTTGTTGTATAATAGTATATTCTTTATAGAAAATATTAAAAAATGCATTTTGAAAAATTACGTACACATATGTAATGACTTCTTCAGAGAGAGCTGTGGATAATATGTTTAGATAAAATATTGCATGTGCTGCATAACAATGGGCTAACGATTTTTTTATGCGGTAAGCTACACTTGTGTTCAATTAAACTATTTATTTTACGAAACGAAATCTGTATATGCATTTAATAATTTTAATATGATAATGTTAAGTGCACGGAAGACTTCTGCATTTTATTCCGAAGGATTGCTTCATCTGCGAGTAGTCAGTCGATTCTATTCCCAGTTTTGAAGACTGTTCGACCGATGAGCTTGCTCAAATAAGGAACGCTCTCTTCCGGCGGAAAAATAACGAATCGTTTTCATTTCCGGAACAGGAAGGGGGAGGGGGTGACAAGTGTCGTTCACCACGTCTCACATAATCCATTGTGGCATCTTCCGACCTTGACACACTCTCGAATTGGGTGATTTATTTAGACAGTTCCGGTTCTACATCTTGTTGCACCCCTTCTTCGAAATATAAACGCTCTTTTCATTCATTCATTGATGACGAGGACAAACCTTAATTTAATAAATACATACAGAAGTTTGGAATGATATATGTTTCCATAAGACATTCCATGACAAGTTCTGCTGAAGAAAACTGGGATAGAGAAACTAGTGCGGGAACTAGAGGATTGCATTGATGAAAAGATAAGTATTCTGAAAAAAAAAAGAATAAGTTTTTGTTGATTCATTTTAAATTTTGAATACAATACACTCCCCTATAATGTAGTGCAGCGGTTCTTAAGCTTTCAATCGCCCCCCCCCTTTATGTATCAGCCTGACAACGTGGACCCCCAAAAAATTTTGAACCACCCTGACTCCCAACATATGGTTGAATGATTTAAGAGTGCCTCAACACTCCTAAGACTACCACTGCTATTTATAGACTTTTTTAACGCTTCGGTTTTTTTTCTTCAAGAAAACAGTAAACGTCAAACTATATATATGAATATAAAAATGTTGCAAAATACTGGCTTAAAATACCACAAAATCCGGCGTATAACGCGAACCTATACTTTCAAACTTTAATTTTTAGGTACATTCGCTGTATAACGCGCACCCCCTTTTTTACGAAGAAATCCAAAATGTATGGTCACAATGCTCTTATATATATATATATATATATATATATGCAGTGACGTAACGAATATACCCGCAACCCCCGCATTACGGGGAGGGGGCAGGACTCTACCGGGCTCAAAGCCTATGTTATGTTATGCTTTTGCAGTGGTGCACACAAGGGGGGTGTCCTGGGGTCCGGACACCCCCAAAGCCCTTGAGTTTTTTTTCGATGTATGATAATCCTATATATATATATAAAGAAAAATATAATTAAGTACTTCTAATTAACAATTTATTTTATGAATAAAGGCTAATTATTAATTCAATAACTTATTTTTTACTGTTTTTTATTAACAAAATTGACAAAATCAGAAGAACTAATTGGTGTTCTCTTGAGGTTATGATACGAGTTGGGGGACTTTCGACCATGGACTCCCCCCTTGAAAAATTTTTGTGTGCGCTACTGTGCTTTTGTATTACTTTCTATCACCCAGCCTAGGGCTCTAAACCTGACTTCGCTACGCCACTCACTGCTCTTATGTTTTTAAGTCATTGGTTCCAGATATTATCCAAGCTTTAGAAAAAAATATTCTTCTTCAAGAATCACAACCTTTTAAGATCATAAGAAATGTCATTTCTTTTAAAGAAACAGTATTTCTGGATATATGTAGAAGTTTAACGTTTTTTTATGCTCATCTCATTTTAATTTTAATTTTAAAGCTCCATTTTTTGATACCCCGCGTATGACGCGTACCCGTAAATTTTGATCTTATTTTTTGTGTTCAAAGTGCGCGTTATACGCCGGATTTTACGGAAAATAAAAAAATGGGGGCGCAAATAAAAAAATAATACTGGTGGAGTTCGATTAGGAAATCGAGATGGATGAAATTGTACCATGTGTGAATCCAATTCTTAATCTTTACACATGTGTGCTTTTACTATTTTTTTTTTGTTTTGTTTTTTGTAAAGATCACGTTTTAATAATAACTATGTATTGAAAACAATAAAAAAACTAAAATAATACTCTTGATCTAAATACATTTATACAAATAAATAAAATTGAAGTGTCTGTTTGTAATTTCAAATTAGCAGCTTTTTATTAAATGCATTTAAAGGTATGTACGGTACTTATATCAACAAAATCAATTTTAAATTTTTTTGTCTGTCTGTCTGTTTGTTCCGGCTAATCTCGGGAACTTCTGGTCCGATTTTAAAAATTCTTTCACCAATGGAAAGCTACATTATCAGCGAGTAACAAAGGATATATTTTATCTCTATATTCCTAAGGGAACGGAAACTATGCGGTTAAAACGTTGACGTTGCTTACTCCCCGCCAAGTTGGCGCAAAATTATGCATTTGGTCAATAATGGAAATTTTAATAAACATTTTCTCACACATTTGTAACAAATAACTGAAACATAGAGTAATTTAGCATCTTTACAAAAAGCAATTTTTTAAATGGTTTTTTTATTAAACGTCTAACGTTTATTACGTTACGTTTGTTAAATGTCAAACTCAAACTTTGAGAAATATCGCCAAGTTGACTAAGAAGTTCTCAATTCCGACAATGCCAGTTTTCTCCCACTTTTTTAAAGAGGGAAATGAAATAAAGTTTTAGCGAATTGCGCGTGTGATTTTGAAAATTCTATGGTAATATTAATTGACAGTTTCATAAAAAGTTTTGATTTATCGAATACTTATTACTTTGAATTTTTTAAACCTAATTATACAATATTCATATTTTGCACAAAATTTTTCACTTATACTGAACCTAGATATTTTGCATAGAGGTATTACTTTGAAGATATATATACTAGATATTTCTATGGAGGAGAGAAGCCATACAATATCACTCGCCGAAAAAAATTAGGGAGCTTTACGCAATACTTATTTCATCTTCGGTCTTTCTAATCCTCAAACCTTTTGGAATAAGTACAAAGACTACATGGCAGAATATATTTTGCGACGAAAAACAACCGAATTTGCCTTTCAATGAACACATCTACAACGAAAAGCAATAAAGGTTTTCAGAATAGTTAGGAAAAAGCTACATGATTTTGGAATGATTAGCCCTAGACGTGTCGACGGAAATGGTTTCGATAATGAAATCACTTGAGAAAATTAAGCTACGATTTTATACATTGCAACATCAAGTAACAGAATTTATCCCTCAATTAACTTCAGAACAAAATCACGTTTTCCAAGAAGTGTTACGCAAAATAGAATCCGGCAGTGGTGCACTCTTTTTTTCTCGAAGCCCCTGGAGGAACAGAAAAAACGTTTTTGCTAAACTTATTATTAATGGCCATCAGAAAAACCTAGAAGATAGCAGTTGCTATGGCTTCTTCTGGTATAGCCACGATTTTACTGACCAACGGTCGTATTGCACATTCCGTTTTAAAATTATCGCTTAATCTTGCATTTGAAGATTCACTTATCTGAAATTTCAGAAAAAATAGCTCTCAAAGCAGGATGCTTCCACAATGTAAGCTTTTAGTGTGGGGTGAAAGTACGATGTCTCACAAGAAAGCTATAGGAGCGTTAAATCGGACTCTTCAAAATTTACGAGAAAGTACAGATATTATAGGAGGAATGGTACTTTTTTATTTATAGAATTTATTATTATTTATAGGAGGAGGTACTTGAAAAATTCAGTCATAAGACGAATATGAGAGAGTATCTTCATAATGACGTGGATTCAGAAAATTATGCAGAGACGCAATTGAAAATCGGTTATGGATGTTAGGACGCAAATGCTGGAGGTTATATTTTAGTTCCAGAGAATTTTGTAATGTAGAAGAAAATGATGTAAATCTTATTGCTCAAATTTACCCGGGCTTGCAACAAAATTTAAATTGGGATCAGTAGTTACGCGCAAGATCAATATTGGCACATAAAAATGACTTTGTCAATAAAATCAACACTGAAATTTTAGACGTGTGGGGAAAATGAAGGAATATTTATTAATGGATACAACCATGGATACAGAACACAAAGTACTTCATATCCCACGGAGTTCATAAATTCGCTTGAACTTTCGGGTGCACCCTCATATAAACTTCAATTAAAAATAAATGTACCAGTTATGTTTATGCAAAATATCGATGCTCCTCGACTATATAATGTCATTGTCCATAAAATCAACATTGAAAATTTAAACGACGTGCGGGGAAGGGGGGATGAAGAAATATTTATCAATGAATATAATCATGGATAAAGAACAAAGTACTTCATATCCCACGGAGTTCTTAAATTCACTTGAACTTTCGGGTGTACCCTCACATAAACTTCAATTAAAACTAAATGTACCAGTTATACTAATCCAAAATCTCGATGTTCTTCGACTATGTAAAGAAACGAGGCTTTGGATCACAAAACTTATACAGAATATACTTGGTGCCAATATTTTAACATATGTCATGAAAAGGGATAGTGTTATCATACCTCGGATTCCAAGTATCCCCACTGACCTACCATTTCAATTCAAACGAGTTCAAATTCCAGTTTTACTGTTGCTATACTGTAGCTTGATCGGTGTGTCCAATGCCCAAATCTTCACATATTTGCAACTGACGGAAGAACATATAATATGGTATACAGTAGCATCTTAGAATAATATTCTGTTTTGAGCTCTTTTAAAGAGAAATTATATATTAAACGTAGATACTTTCGATTTTTAAAAATATTAATACTTTAAGTTATTGATGTTTTGTTGTTAATTATTATAATAAATTACGTTTTCAGTTTTTTTAAATTAAGCTCAATTTTAGAATTTTTAAATTTTATTTGTTCCAGTCAAACAATAAAAAAATCCCACAATCCAAAATGCACAATCTCGGTAGGCCACTATCCTTCCTCTGTCGAACTCGGATACTTGATCAAAAGCTGATCGCTGTTTTCTACGAGACATAACTGATCGTTTTTTGAAAAACCACAAGAAAAACTTTGACAGTTATTTAAAGACATCAACGCGAGCGGAGCCGCGGGGTAAAAGCTAGTGTTATAATAAATATTTTTATTGGTGACAATTTAGCGATCTAGTTTAGGTTGGCACATCTTTCAATATTTCATCGAGGTCTTTCAGAGTTTGTGAAAGAGGGAAATCTTTACATTTGATGAGAGACCTTCGCGGACCTCTTAGAAAATCGCTGCGAACTTCCGGGGGATTACTGACCCCAGTTTAGGAACCACTGATGTAGTGTATTCCAGTGCAGATTGTTGCTTGATATAATGTTTGGTTTGAAATACGTTTCACACATTTCAAAAATATATTCTGCTTTCCATTCTGAGCTTTTATTGAATTTTCCCCTTCACTTCTCACTTATTATCAACTCAAAAACTTTTTTAGTTTATATATTAAATATTAAACTTTTTTGACCGAAGAATTCTCTTGCTCGTTAGGCGCGGGTGAGTGAGTAAAAATAGTAACGTCGCACTGTTCAGCTACACGAGGGCTTTTAGCGATGGACCTCGTAATTCTGAACCACGATCAAGTGACAAAGACGACACCTGAGCTGGTACCCGCTCTCCTAATTACCACACCAACGGGAGGACGTTTGAGTTCTCGACAGATTTAACGTGCATCGCTCCCTTGCACGGCGGAGCTTTAGCGGCTCTGGGCTGGAACTCATGACATACCGGCCACGAGTCCGTTACCTTGACCACTATATAGGCTACCGCAGCCACTATGTGTGTGAAAGAATGGTTTCCAAAAATAAATTTATCTCTTTCTCTCAAACAATTGGTAGTTTTAATTCAATCCGTAGCCGTTGAAAAATAAAACATTGCTCAGCAACCTATATGACCAATCAACCAACCAAAATATGAGGGGATATAACTGGGATTTTGCGATACTATACATATATTGTAAAGATTAGCCACACACACACACACACACACACACACACACACACACACACACACACACACACACACACACACACACACACACACACACACACACACACACACACACACACATATAATAAATGTATTATTTCTGCATAGTGAGTGTTAATTTTTGAAAACTTTGAAACATTTCTTTTCTTGTTTTCAAATAAAATGCTTCTAAATGTTTTGAATTCTTTAATATTTGTTCCAAGTCATTAACTTTTGAACCTCCAGTTGTCCTACAAGTATTAGGATGGTAAAGTTAGATGAGTGGTTGTGAGTGAAATTTAACGTCGCACTGTTCAGCTACAATAGGGCCTTTACCGACGGACTTCGTAATTTTGAACTATGGTCTAGTGATGAGGACGACACCTGAGCTGGCACCCCCTCTCCTAACTACCACACCACATCAACGGGAGGACGTTTGAGATCTCAACAGATTTAACGTGCATCGCTCCCTTGCACGGCGGATCTTTAGTGGTACTGGGCTCGAACTCGTGACAATCAAGCCATGATCCGATACCTTAGACGAGTGGTTAGAGGAGAGGATTGCGAACTCTTGGACAGCATTGTTTTTATCGAATCGTGGGTTCGACTCCTGATGTTGCTAAAAATCTTTCGTGTATTGGGCTGTTGCATTTGCGGTCGAGGCTGAAAGCTCTCATATTGACATTGTGTGGAAATTTGGACAGTGGGATGCCAGTTCAGGTGTCGCTACTTGATCAAGGTTCAAAATTACAAGGTCTGTTGCCAATAGCTCTAGTGTTGCTTCTAAGTACTACATTATTAAAATATCAATCGGTCCTAGATTTAGTGAGAGTACATTATACTTTATTTAAAGAGATCTAGATTGGGATAGCGTGTCATCTTTTATACGGCGCATCTCTGGCATTGCAAAAAATATTGATCATGGATATCTTATAAAGAAGAAAGTTGTTATTACATCTTTTTCTACTGTTGTTTTCGATGTTTTTTTTTAAAAATACTTTTATTAAAGAGTTTTTAAAAATCTGCTTAGCAACTTTTGAAAGTTGCTAAACATTTGTTTGTGAACAAATTTTCGCCTTTTTTTTTATTTATCCGCCGCATTAACCTTTTACACGCCAATGTTCCAATATTAGAACATCAACTTTGAAATTTTCTGAAAAATTCAATATTATTCATATTGTTCCATAAAAATTATTTTGAAGACAAAAAGTATGGATTAATTTTTTGAAATTGAAGTATTGTTGCTAAATTAAATAGTCTCTCTGAGAAAAAATTCTAAATAATGCATTTTTTTCTACTTTTGATCGGACAAAATTCAAAAATTCATATAAAATTCAAAATTTAAAAAATATTTTTTTTTATTTGGTAAAAGTAATTAAAAATGATCATTTTAACTATAGACTGCAAGATATCATTAAAAATATATATATATTTTTTTTACTATCGGTTTTGAAATTTCAATGTCCCAAAAGTGGAACATTGGCGTGTAAAGGTATACTTTTTCACACAATGCAGTTTTTACGTTTACAGTTCACAGAAGAGTGGGAAAAGATTTCTGAACGCTAAAAACTTATAGTATGTGTTGAAAGAAAATATTTAAGACTTAACTTTCGTTTCGGATCCCTCTCTCAACTCCCCCCCCCCTTTCAACCGTTTCTGGACAATCTCAAGTGAATTTCTCAGCTGCAGCAAAAGTAACTACCACGTGCGTTTGTTGATAGTTAGATGTAGCGTATGTCTTATTTGGAGAAGAACGTCACATAATAAGGTTTTATATTGTTTTGTGTTACGTCAGTTAGTGAATATCCATTACGCTGATAAGATGACGCATTCATAGCCACTCCGGACTGTAGAAGAGGCTTTGGAATACAGCTTTTGAAGAGGCTTTTATACACAATCAGATGAGAAGAACCTATTAATATTTGTCAGTTTCCCCTAGAAAAAGTGGGTGATTTACAGACGAGGAAGATATCGATGAAGATACTTTTCAGTCTGTTCTACCAGTAGATGTTTGTTGCAAAATAGAAATTTCTACAAGCATAGATGATGATGAAATACCTCCTGTATGTCAGAAAAGCACAACGAAAAAAATGCCTCAAGTGCGAAAAAAGATAGCTTGAGAAATGTTTTCCTAGCTATACATGGACAATAAAAATAGTTTAGGACATAAAAAAACACATATAAGAAAAAATATATATATTTTGTCTTTTTTTCTCATTTTAAAAATTTTTGGTAAATCTGAATTTTTTTAGTTTTTTTAGTTTTTTTTTGCTTTATTATACTACAGCTTTGAGAATTTTGATACGAAGGTTATTTGTTTATTTCTTTGTCCTACTGATGTTTTCCTTTAATGTTTTTAATAAGTGATTGTAATTTTCTGAAATGTATAAATTATATTTTCAACTTAATCTGCTTTATTTTGGAATTATATCTAAAAGTTTACTTCAGATGTGGCACAAACAGGGTCACCCATTGGGGACCCCCCCCCCCATCGGGGTACATTTGAAAAACTGCAGAGAAAAAAGGATAGATTTCTCTCGTTCACACGCAAATTTTTAGTTCTTTTCCCCCATTTTAATTTTAGACTTTTTAAGACCCATTTCAATTGTTTGGCAGGTATCATGCCCCTCCCCCCTACAACGGGGGACTATGTAAATGATGAAACCCCCGTCGGGAAATGTTTAATGACACCTCTAGTTAAGATACTACTTCTTAAAAATGTATATAAAAACTGATTTTTGAATTTAATTGTCATTGGTCGTACTCTTAAAGAACATGCAAAAAAACTTAATGGTACCCGCCAATGTTCCATTTTTAGAACATGCTAAAAATCTTTAAAAAAAATTTTTTTTTAAATTTTTTTTTCTTTTATGGATCTTATGTTTCAATTTTAATTCGATTTTTATCAAAATTTAGAAAATGTTACCTTTCAATCATAGTGCGGCGTTTAAAACGTTAAAGCATTTTTTAACACCCTTTTATAAGCTTCACTTGTATGTAACGGAATCTTTGAGCTCAATTTTTACTTACTTTAAAAGGTCAGATTAATTCGAAATCTTGCTCATTTGTCCTGGACAGATGACAATACAATAATTTAATAATTTTGTTACATTGTCCTCATTAAGATCATCAGTATTAACGATTGCCCATTTTCAGAAATCATCCCGCACCTAGTGACTAATTTCAGATCCCATTTCCAAATTTGGCGACTAAAAAATTAAGTTACAACTCAGTTCGATTAACTATAAAAGGTTGTGTTTTAGTTTTTTAAATTATAATTCTCAGGATATTTTCTATTATTCTTTAGTTTTCGACTTTTTCTCAGATACTTTTCTCTACTAAATTATATTTATTGAGTTATGAACATTGAAGCAATCGTAATTTAGCGTTTTTTTTTCATATTGATCGTTCGCATCCATTTCTTTTCAGGTTAAGACTTTGATTGTACTAATATTTCAAGCATCGTTTTTATATTTTAGTACCTCAAAGGGCTTTCACTATATATTAAGCATTTTATTAAAATACGAATTTTTAAATTTTTTTATGTCCATTTAAATTATTTTAAAGCAGCGGTGCAACGAAGAATATTAGGACTCCCCCCCCCCCTGCAAAGTCAGGTTTTGGGCAAAAAGTCATATTAAAAGGATTGCGAAACCACAAAATCAGGCTTTTGGCCTCCTAAAATCCTGGGCCCTCCTGTGAAGTGGAGGGTGTACGTTACGCCACTAATTTTAAGTCATTTTTACGCACTTCAACCGTTTTATGGATTACTTTCCTGTAGTTTTTTTAGATAATTAATCCCTTAACTCTCCCCTATCATGGATTATGATGTCATAATAAAGTAAATATAAGTTCTCAATTCACTGGGGTATCGTTCCTTGACCACGGTTCAAAATTGCGAGGTTCGCCGCCAATAGCTTATGCGACAAAAAAACATTCACTCACAGTAAATTAGAACTGAAACTCTATTATTTTCATATCAAAGCTAAAATGTAAGAATTAAGAGCTGGTCAAAAAATGTAAGGAAGTATAATAGGTAATATATATAGTTTTTTTTTCTATCAAAATTTTGACTATTTCTTTAAAAGGCCACGGTATTCCATACGGTATTACTTTCTTTTTTATACTGTCTTTTACCTTTTCTTTTTAATATGTCAAGACAACAGAGTACGGAAAGACAACAGACCTCTGCTCCGTCGTCTAGTCGTAATGGGTTTTTCCAGGGCGAAGGGGACACTCATTTCTTTTCGTGCGCTTTTTAATAATATCGAGCCGCGGGATTTATTCCCCCTCGTAATGACGGACGGGAGACTGTCCGTCTGCTCACGTGACACTCCTGGTCGGCGCTCGCCAATGCATTTTTTTGTTTGTTTTGTTTCATCGTGTCTGGAGAAGTCATACGTTCCTCTTTTTTTCCTTCCAAAATCGCGATTAATTCGCCAGTTTATAGATATTTAATTAGGTTGGTGTGTTGTGTTGTTCCTCATCGGCGCTGGGAATGAATTGTGTGTGAGTGTGTGTTGTGCAATAGATTGGATTGCCGTCGAATCGAGTAATTGGTTCAAAGTATGCAGATACTTTCTGTTTTGGATCGGTGCGGTATTTTTGCAATGATGATTGGTGTTATTGGGGTTCTCTGTTTCGGAATTGGGCCGTGAGGTTTATCGAGGAATCAAATTAATTGGGAATTCCGAACAGTTATTGATTTGTATTTTTTAAAGATATTTCTTTGAAATTTGGTTTCCCTATATTAGAAAGACTGGAAAGTAAAAATGCTTGCAAGATGGGGTGACAAGTTTGACTGCATTATGTTGATTTATATTTCTTTAACTTCTTGAACACCATGTAACCCCTAGAGGATACATGCTATGTATTGGACAAAATCCCATTGCAATCTTGTGACCGCTGTAGCCAAGTGGTCAAGGTATCGGATCATGGCTAGCGTGTGATGAGTTCGAGCCCAGTACTACTGAAGACCCGCCGTGTAGGGGAGCGATGCACGTTAAATCTGTCGAGAGCTCAAACGTCTTCCCGTTGGTATGGTGTGGTAGTTAGGAGAGGGGGGTGCCAGCTCAGGTGTCGTCCGCGTCGCTTGACCATGGTTCAAAATTACGAAGTCCGTCGCTAATAGCCCTCGTGTTGCTTTGTAGTGTGACGTTTTTGACTCTCACTCACTTCTTCGGTAAATCTGCTTTAATAATGGTTTACTTCTATTTTCCCCCATTTTACAGAGAAAAAGGCTATTTAATAGATTTTGGCTTGATTCATTGGAAATCAAGTATTTATACAAAGAGTTTTTAAAATTGAATAAAGTTACCATCGTCGAATTATTGGTATTATGCGAAAGAAAACAATTCTCGCTCTTAAAAAATCCAGAAAACAAATTTTGAAGCATTCGATTCTTTTAGGTGTCCTTAATCCCTCCAAAAGGCAACATTTGAATGAGTTCGTCTAAAAAGAAAATTTCAACTTACTATGCGAAGATTGGTTTCAAACGTGAAAATTCGTGAAAAAATCCCAGTTAATTCAGTATGACATTACAATTTTATTTACATTTCATGGAAAATATTGCATTCATATAAAAATTTTAATTCAAATATTAATTTTAGTTTGCTAAGGTACCTATAATAAAAATATTAATTGTGCGATTATGCAATTCTACTTTTGTGGTGACTGGTTTCGAATTCTGAAAGTTGAAAAAAATCTTAAGAATACATGTTAGTGAGTTTTCAATTATATGTAGACCGTATATGTGTTGAATTAATTACTGTTATAATTTAAAAAAATTCGTATTTTTTCCTGTTAAAAGGAAAAAAATACGATCTGTTTTTGATAATACCTACATGATTAAAATATGAAAATTACAATAAGAAAAAGCTTAACTTTCCCATTTAATTTGTAGTGAAAATAAAATGAATTTAATCTTTTGTGTCTAATAAATGCTCTTTGAGTATTAAAAAGTAATTTGTTTCTATTGATGTGGTTATATTTACTTTTTTTTGGTGGTAGGAATATCACAATTTAATTTTATGTACATACATTCTACTATAAAAATATTAGAATGATGATTACACAATTATTCAATTCATAATCATTATACAATATAATTATATTGTGTAGTAATTTTACTTTCTTTGTGATTATTCACTAAGTAATAACAAATAATAGAGATTTTGATTTGGTTTTAAATACTTGGTACTTTGATATTATCGCAACAATCGCCAACGTTCAAGATAACTCGCCAAGTTGGCAGTCCCAATTTCGCATGTGTTGTTTCGTTTCATGTAATGTCGCCAATAGGTTGCGATAATATGTAAGTATCAAATATTCTTGTATTTTAAAGTCGTTAGTTCTACATTTTTCAACCGATGTATAAATTTATTCGTTTTTCATGTTTATAAATAATATATTTATTTGACCAAACAAGCTTTCTTTAAGTTTTTGAATTTCTCCCGATTAATGTGTATGAATATTATAAATCTATAAAATTTTAGAGAACAGAATGTATTTTAAAACACACAATCTATTTCGATTTTTTTATTCGATTCTATATACCTGTTTTCAATTTTAACATATTTATAACAATGAAAAAATATGTATTATTATTTTTATCATTTGTGTCCTCCTGTTTTGATTTTTTTATTGTCATCATTAAATGATAAACATGTATTTTTCAATACTTTATTTTTTTTATTTAAATCTTATTTTGATTAAAAAAATTTTTTTAACGAAAATTAACTATTAAAAATAAAATATTTTAGGAGATTTAATCTATTTACTTTTTATACATAATATTTCATTTCTAAAATATTAGAAAAAATAAAAAAACTTTTTAATTGCATTTTAATTAAATAATTAAATTTTGGATTGATAATAGGAATGGAATGGTACTGAATGGTAAAATATTTCATATGAAATGAACCTAACTAGGTTTTAAATAAATATAAATAGAAATAATAAAAGTTTAAAGAAACTAAATATTTTTGAAATTAAATTTATCCTTGGGGAAATTAGCAGAATGATACTGTATAGCTATCTCCCTTCAATAAGCCGCTAACATTTCAAGATTATATGGATTTTTCTTTTTCTCTCCAAACTCATTCATATTCACAACTCGATGGACCTTTTCCGCAACAATACTTACGTTGTTGGATAAATACTTTTACAAAGTTGACCAACTGGACTTTGCTTAGCGCGCCACCTAGCGGTTACTTTTGGTATTATTGTACAACCATTGCAAGTACTGGAAACACAAAGCTAAGCAATATTTTCTCTTCATGCTGTTCGATTTATAAATTACTTAAATTATACTACATGATATATATATATATATATATATCATGCAGTATAATTATTTTCTTGAAATTTCTTATAGATAGGATTGTTTTCTCTATCATAATTTTTAATTTGTGTGCCTTATAACATTTGAAAAGAAAGACATTATTCTTTGAATTTCTCTTTTTTCCATCTCTAAGAAAATAATTTCAAAATAGCTTTTCCTCTTGAATTTAGCATTTAATTGTTATAAACATTAATGATCATGCTTAAAATTCTTTCCATACAATTTTTGTTTAATATTCAAAATAATTTATGTATGCTTATGAATGTTGAATATTTTACAAGATTTTTAATAAGAGCGTATTTTTTAGAAGTTTCTTTTTAATAGTGTTCTGATTAAGTTACTTTAAAATAAAACATCAATGAATATTATTTTTCTGATAAATTTTATCAGCTTTTAAGTGTGCTATATTGTAAAAAATGTAAGAAATTTAAAGCAGATAATTTGGACTGCAAGGGACAAAAATATTGCCTAAATTATGTGATATCATCTTTACTAAATTTATTTACTGACATATTAATAATTGCTTAAATATTTGAAAATGAGGAAAATATTTCGCATACGGCAAACATAGTGGAATAAAAAAAAGTATTGTTAATGTAGTGTAAATAACGATAAATAAAAAACTGCATATTATTTTATTGTGTAACAATGCGAAGTTTTAAATAAACAATTATACAAATCCATTAGAGTAAACCAAAATGTTAATACAGTTACTAAAAAAGCATTTAAACCAACTTCATATATATGCAACTTTAATAATTTTATTTAATTTTATTAAATTATTTTAATAATTTAAATTAGTGTGGTTACCAGATAAAAATTTATAAAAATTACTGAATTGTATTCACAATGAAATAAAACTGAAAAACACCCTTTTAGAGTTCATCGAACTAAATTGTAACTTAATCTTTTTGTCGACAAGTCTGGAATTAGTCTCCAGATGCGGGATGGGATCTGAAAATGGGAAATCGTTAATCCTGATGATCCTGATCAAGACAATAGAACAAAATTATTAAATTATTGTATTGCCATCGGTCCAGGACAAGTGAGCGAAATTTCGAATTAATCTGACCTTTTAAAGTGGGTAAAAATTGAGTGCAAAGATTCTTTTACAATAAAAGGGTGTTAAAAATAAGAAGGAACTAAAATGTTGAGATTAATAGTTAATATTTATTCGATGTCATACTTGCTGAAATTGAAAGGAATTTTCATCAACGTTTCAAAACATCTATTTGTTTTCCTACATTAATTTTACTTTAGTTTCCCCTAAGATTTTATTATAAGTTTTTTTTCTAATATTACAATGTTTACTTGTTTAGTTTTGAATTTACTAATTCATTGTACTCGGTTTTGTGTACCGTCAAAATAAGCAACCGATATCAAAATGTCCACTTTGTTTTCTTTATAAATTTTAAATCCTATCTCGTGGAACTTCTATAAATATTTATTCAGTCTCCATTTAAGAATTCAGTTTTTTAAGTAAAGCATAGAAAAACAAACTCGTTTTAAAGGGTTCCAGTTTCCTGAAAAATTTATTTCAGAAGAATTTGTTGATAGATTCAACAATGTGTGTGTGTGTGAATCTTGAAACATTGCATAGAAGTGATTTAGAAATTATGTTTTGAATTTATCATGTAGGCCGCATTTCAATGTTATTTAATGGTTTTATATTACTTAGTTTAAATACTAATCAATAACGCAAAATAGTACACACAATTTATTAATAGTGCTGTTATAGGGATAATAGAATTCTCCAAGTTTTGAAAATTTATTAAATAAAATATTTCTTATATTAATAATATGTGAAATATGGTAATCAAATTTCTGTAATTGAATTTTTTAGAATTAAGTTAAATATATTTTCTGAGCAGTTATTTTTTGTTTGACATAAACGACGTTTTTCCTGCTAAGAAATCTGCAATTTTTTTTCTTAGTTATATAGTTAGCATAAAATTTTTTTGTTAAGATTTTATAATTAAGTGTTAAATGTTCTGTGAATACTAATGTAAATGACAAGTCTTAAAACAAAATCACTTAAAATTTTAAGTCTTTGAAGAAAATTCAATTAAAATATTGTACATTAATAATATTGTTAGAGGTAAATTTTAAAACAAAAATATATTAATTACTGCATTTACATTCAGCGAAAAAGAGAAAACTGTTTTATATTGTAATATAATTTATTCACTATTATATTCCATTTTCATTCGATTTTTTTTATGATTATTTATTTATTTGTATTCTTGCAGTTCTCAAAATCCAAGGAAGAATGCGAAGGAAAAAAAATCACCTGTTGAAACGTTCGTGGAATTTATATCAAACCTAATAAACGGTAAGTTAACTGTTAACTTTCAAAACTTAGTTTTAAAATCTACAAGATCTTTCTGGAAATCTCTATAATATATATATTATGAAACATTCTAAAAAACTGATAAGGTTTTAAGTAAGCTACTGAAAATTTTATTTAATAGACAATCAAACTTACCGTTAGTCTTTGGTTGATCATAAGTTGTTTTTGTCAAATGAGCAAGAGTTTCAAACTAACTTGGAACACAATTCTAACAGAAAAATGTTCGAAATTTCATGCAAATTCGTTATTTTTTTTGTAAAATACACATGTTTATCTATGTTTCTAAAATTTGAAAACATTTCTTAAATAAGCGTAATTTTCCGTTTTATATATAAAGTAAAATTTTAATTATCACTACAGTATAGGACAGGAATGGCGAACCATTGGCATGCAACTCAATATTTCGGGCACGCCAGCGATCAAAATGGTATGCATTTTATTTCAAAATAACAAAGCTCACTATGAAGTATTACGATCAAACGCTAGTGATTAGTAGCGGTGCACCAAGGAGCACACTCGTTTGTTATTATCTTGCCTTAGTTCCGTCGTGGATTACAATTGCTTATGATGCAAAGTTTGTCTACGAATAGCATAATCAATTTCATTGACACAACTGTATTTTAAAGTTTATTTTTGTTATATTTACGATTTTTAAATGTTATTTAACATGGCTAGTTCAGCAAAAGAATGAAAAGGGCAAGATAGTAAGTGTAACAGAGAATTTCAAATTTGGTGAATCTAGAAATATGACATTATTAATAAAGGTGACATAGCGGTGTATGTTTTTTATTCTGAAATATGTAGAACATCGTATGTAAAACGGCATTTTGAAACAAATCACAAATCTTCTTATCAAGGAAGTGAACCACAGCAAAAATAATTAATTGCTTAAAAACCGATTGGCAAATGACTATGATTGAGCATGTATTCTACTAAAAAATATCTTACAATCCTAAAATAAGTTATTTGTCATCCAGTCTGCAACAACTGAACTCACACTAGTATTACTTTAATTTGAATTACACATATAACTAAAGCATTTACAACTATACAGTGCAAAAGGTATTTTTTCGTACTAAATAGGGTTTTGTGTTGTCAGCATTCAGTTTTATTATTTTCCCAATAATATCACGAGTCACAATTATTTGTCGCTGCACGTCTATATACCTCATTAAACACTTTTTTAAGAAAAAATGGCGATTTGATCCATAAAGTTTCGCCACCCCTGTTATAGGAGGTGAAATACCCTTTTATGCAAGAAAAGAGGAATCGACTCTTGATAAATAAATGTAAATAATATATAATAAGACACACGGCTTTCTGTAAGATAGAAAAATAATACATTAATGTTGGAAACGTTTCTGTTTTGTTTACTGTTCCTTAACCTTATACGAAAGACAGCTTTGAGCTTCTTTAGTATAAAGTAGAATAACATATTTTTATTACAAGTTTTTTCTACCACAATTGTAGACGATTCCTACACCTGCTTTAATCATGTTAAGAAATGCAAATTATTCTTTATAGAAGTCCAGATTAAAAATTAACCCCTATACTGGTCATCGTAGGGGCTACCAAAAGCTTGTCACAACCAGTTTGTCCGTACGCTAGACGGACACTGATATTTAATTATTTCTCTATCTTTTATTTGCACATCTTTTTATATTTCTTATAGTGATATTATTAGTGCTAGTGTTTTTAAGAGATGCAGTTTGTCCATGGTCATAAAATACTTCTCATCTGGCATTTTCTTTGTGGTAAAAGCGAAAATTGTTTTCATTGAAGGCAGGAATTTAGATTGAAAATATTCGATGAAGGACAGGGATTAGCATGACATTGTGCAATTTTATGCCATGTATATTTTTTTCATTTTATGTTACTATATATATATATATATATATATACTTGCACACAAACAAAATTCTCAACCGTTTGAGAAAGAAGTACGAACATGAAATGTTTTTGTAAGTTTGAGAGAAGAAATCTTAGGATATATGAAACAATCTTCATAGCATATGCATACTTATAAAAAACAAACATTTAGGAATTGTTTGTGTGTTCCACAATAATAAAATAAAAATAGTGTGAAAACTTTAAAATTGAAAATTAAACTAAAATTCCTCCATTTTTGCATTTTGTTAAGTATTATGCTTAGATATATACAATTAAAAAAAGTGCTCTTTTTTGGAATATTTTGGGCAAAAAAAAATTTATCGCTTAAGGGGTTAAAATGAACATAAGTGCTTGTATTTGAAGACTCAGGTGAATAATTTCTCTAACAATTTTTTAAGAGTATCTTGAATAGTATATTGGATTATCTTTTTGGATTGAGGGATTTTATCAGGGTTTTCTTTATAAAAAGAATGCCAAAGATTAAGGTTATCCTTTTTTTTTTTTTTTTTGAAGAACGAGTGAACCATGAGATTTTTAGTTTTGAACTATATACATGTTTGTTTTGCTGGGTTTGGGATATATGTGACCCTTCTATATAAATATATAAAATTATATATATATAACGTATGAAATAATAAATTCATCAAAGCTTTTTTCCTATTTTTTAACTACATCTGACTGCTGATCCATTTGTTTGAGCTTCTGGAATTTATAACTTAACAAGTTATGCTACATATACAAAATGTTATTTTTTGTTAAACTACATCTATTTTTTCCCCTGTTTGGTATCGATTCAGTATATTTTTAACATGGTGTTATTTTACGTGGTGTAACATTAGTAAGTGTTACAAAAATCACATCTGTTTTGAATGTCCAGATTTAGTGTTCAATTTCAGTTTTGAAAAACATTTATGTGGTAAAAAATTTCACATTATTAAAAACTATCGATTTGTATGGAAGTGAGAAATGCTTACATGCTGTACAAATATTTGTACAACGAATTTCGTATTAGCCTAGTTCTATCTGCTAAAGCCTTAGTAATTAATTTGAATTAAATGAGGCTAAAATCAAGAAACTTTAGTTAAATGTACGCATTACTGCATACTGTCATGCAGAATTCTTATTACAAAATAGTATTGATTTTCTATTCCTTCCAGCTTCTGAATCAGGGGATCATTTATATGATATATTAATACAAAATTATAATACTTGAATATATATTATCGTAACTATGAAGATTATTTTTGAGCAAACTGCATCTTTATCTTAATCTGTATTTATCATAAAATATTACCAACTCATAAACTCATACAGTTAATGTACTAAAATTGAATAAGGATATTTTAATGTAGAAAACTATTTTCTGCAAATTTGGAACTTATTTTGAAATTTTACATTTATTATGATGAAAGGCCATGCCGGAATTCCCCACTAATGAATTTGTATTTTATTTATTTTTTTATGTGCTTTGAAAAAGTTGAAATAATTAAAAAAAATTGAACTACTTAAAAATTAGAAGTTGTTGGTTTTTTTGATAAATATTATGGATAAATAGCGATTTTCATGACAGTTTTTTAAATAATGAAAAAATATCTTTGAAATCTCTTTTGCTTTTTTTTAATAGAAAAAAAAAAGGTTTATATACATTATAGGTATTTTTTGTTGAAATAAAATTAATGAATATCTTCCCATATAATCAAACCATCGTTTCACCAACTGTGGGGCGTGCCTTCCTAGAGGGGCTAGTAAATCCTTCATGAGGGGGGGGGCGAGTATATTGAAAAATCGCAAATGAAATATTAATTTTAAAAAAATATTAATTTCCTGAAAGGAAGCAAAACGAAGTTCATTCTGAACTATGAAAAGTAACATAATATTTATCCTATTACTTATAGGTCGTTTAACATATTTATTACTTGAAAGTAACAAAAATTTAATACTTATATTGATAATTTGTACAGTTTATAATTAAGATTATACTGTAGCTTTAGCGTTCTAAAGTACATTATTATTGCATTAAATACATTGCCATTGTATTGGAGGAGGCGATGAAAATTAAATTGAAGATTGGATCACTAATATTGAAAGTTTGAGAAGCACTGGATTAAACCAAAAATAATAATTTTTTTTCTTTTAGAGAATTCTCTCTGTAGAATTTATTCCCAAAATGTGTTTACCAAAATATTTTTATTGGACATAGATTAGCTGAGAATTATCAATAGAACGATTAAAATTCTACATTTTGTTGCAAAATATCTTTACAATTATATATAAACATCAGCTATGTTTTAAGTATTTTTGCCAATAACCTCTTTCCTTGCTTTTATTACAGCCGCAACTAGTCATGTAACTATCTGTTATTATTTGATTAACAAGTGTTAATAAATTCTGTGTGATTATCTTCAATTTCATGATTTACTACGTGTTTATTTTCACGTCACAATTATCCTCTGACTGCGTGTAATCATGTTACTGTTGTTGTTTATCATACATTTGTCATCGTGGGTCAGACATGCTTGCGTTTTATTTATTTCCTAAGGTTATCACAACCTTGGAACCATGTCAGATTCATAAGCTTTACTTTTATCAAGATCAATAACATAAATGCTAGGGAATGAATGGTTAAGTGTTCGATCTTGCTGATCCACCTTGGCGAGATCTCTAATCAAGGCTTAGTGACTTACATTGTTAAATCTTGTTCTTTTTTTTTGTAAAGAATTTTATTAATTCTCATCTGCTTCTAATGCGTTGAAAAGATTAATCATTAAAACTTTGGCAACATGCTTTTGTGAAATCTATACAACTGAATATGGGCAATTCATTCGAGCTAATGATTCTTAGTGAACTAGTTTCCGCTTATAAAAAGCTTTGGTACTTTCTTCTGAAAGGAAGCTTCCATTAAAGGTCAATAAAAATATTTTTGTCTGGAGAAATATGTATGTTGTGTAGATATATACCAAGGCGTTGAAGAGGGGTAAGCTTTAATGATGTATATTTCCAATTTTTTTTCGTTATTTCATTGTCTGTGTTTTATTTTCCATATTTATAGTGCGAAAAAAGTTTTTGTCTCATAAAACTTTTTTAAGTATATGTAAATTATATAGTTCTTATAGTGTTTAAGGTTTAAAGTTAGAATGTATGTTATAATTATTTTAAAATTTGTCAATGACTTTAAAAGTGCAAATATATTTTTCAACCATTTTTAGCAAAATTTAAATAGAGTCATTTTGGAACATGAGTTATAATTTGCTTTTGAATGTTATTTTAATAAATTATGTTGCATGTAATGCGATTTTTTAAAAAAATTATAGATCTAGGCATTTTTTAAAAAAAAAATTATTATTTATCTGAATTTCTATTTATCTTTAGAATGTCTAGTTGTCAAACAAAACACGAAGTATAAATCAAAGGATCGAAGAGAGGATATAATAGTCAAAAAAATCACTTCATTATTACATATTAACAAGCTAATTTTTTATAAGCTTTATCACAGAACAGCTAAGTGAACTAAAGTTAGTTCTGTTGAAATGTCCATTGTTTATATAAAAAAAAACCCTTTTATCTTTTGTCAGTCGTTAAAATTTATTCATTTTTTTTGAAATCTTTCTTTAATAAACGGTAATAATTTTACAGAACCTCTATTACTTCTGCAAGGTATTACAGCAGAAGATAAATAACAGAGCTATTACTGAAACACTTTAAGATATCTTAATCGTAATATTAGCATGTTTTTATTGTATTAGGGATTTTATCATAAAGTAATTATCTGTTAGAGATCTTCTTTCAAGATCAATTTTTCATCAATTGTATTGATTCTATGTTTTCATAAAGTAATGGTCTTTTTCATATAGACGAAAATACTGTTCACACAGAGTAGATTAAACTAATCTATCTTTTTCTATCTTTTGTAATCAGCCAACAATTCTGCAAGTCCTTGCTGTTTAACATTAATCTTCAAGCTGAAGCGAGAGGCAGCTAAATCCTCCATAATCGGATATCTCTTTTACCTAATTTGCCACTTATAAGGTTTCACTGTTTTGGCTTCACTAAATGAGGCAATATTTCGGAATTAAATTTGCGAGAATTGTAAATATTCGATTTTTAAAAACTGAGTATAATGGCAATTAAAAAACATCAAGTATTGGAAATTGTCCTTCAATTTTGAAGGAAAAAAGGCTAATTTCGTGAAAAAATCTATACAAAATTCCCTACAGTACAATTTGAAAGGAAAAAAAATATGCTTTTTAACCATTTCCTCTAATCTTTTTTAAATAAGATATTACTCTGAATTTATTTATTTTTTAATCGAGAAACTCTGCGTCGTATCCCTCTGATTCGACAAAAGATACCGCATGTTTTATAAACTCTTCTGTGAAAACTAAATGTTTATTTTTCTTTAGTCTGCTTTTTAAGTTTATTTCGATTTTATGTTTGTTGTCGATGTCTAAGAGAAAAATACATTACGAAAGTTGAGAAAATGATGAAATTTTCGAATGAAATATTTGTTTTAATAACATTGGATTATTGTAGTTTCCTTACTCTTTGTTGAATCAACTGCATTTATATATGAATGAATTATACTTTAATTACCGTAAAATGCAGCGTATACTATACTTTCAAGCTGCATTTTTTAATTTTAAGGTGTATTCAACGTATAACGCGCGTCCCCTTTTTTATGAAGGGGTGTGCAATGTGCGCTGGCAATGCTTTTATGTTTTAAAGCCATTTATTCGAGGTTATAATCCAAAGCTTTTGAAAAAATAGTATATTTCTAGAAAAACAACCCTTTAAGTTCATAAGGTATGGCATTTCTTTTAGATAAACAGTATTCCGATCTTAGTAGAAGTCTAAGTTTTTTATGCACATCTCTATTTCTTTTATTTTTGAAGCTATCGTTTTTATACCCGGTGTGTATAACGCTCACCCGTAATTTTCGATCTCATTTTTTTTGTGTTCAAAGTGCGCGTTATACACCGAATTTTACTGTATTTGCTTTTGTTATCTCATCATTTCATAACTTTTGTTTTATTTACTTTTCATTTTATTTATCTTATTTTGTTAATTTAAGTGCTAATTTAAAAACTAAAAATCGCATGTCAAAAATTTAATAGCAATTATAAATTTTTAAAAAATTTAAAAGAAATTACTGTAAATTAGTTTTAAAATATAACCAGTTTTTGAGAATATATAAATTTTATCTGTGAAGTTTTTGGCTCCCACAGTCAAAACTCCACTTATTCTTTATTCCTGAACTAGTTCATTTTTTAAATAAAAATTTTAATTTCGAATGACCAGAGTTCTGATATGCTTTTTGAAAAATCCAGTGATAAACGACACACTTAAGTGTAATATGGTTTTTCTTTAGAATTTCTTATATTTTTTATATACATATTAATTTTGTTGGAAATTATTGTTGTTCTTTTTTTCTGTTTGTCATTATTTTTATTGGTGAAACGATTATATTTTCATGGATTTAGGCGAACGTTTGTTTTCTTTCATTATCAAATTATCTATTACAGAATTTATGGGAATCATATTTTTTTCTACCTTTAACATATTTTAATTTCTGTTATGTTGGAAATCATTGGCTTTAATTTTGGATAGTTGGTACTAGTCTTTTCAATTTGTTTTTTGAAACTTAGTTTTTATTTGTGGTTTTAAGTATTTTCTATGTTTTGATTAATTTTATGAAGTGTAATTTTAGTATATGTTTTTGTTATTTTTGCAACTAAAAGGAAAAAGTGTTCTTCATCACTATTGCATAGAAAATATATTTTTATTGTAAAATATATTTAAATTTTATTTGTTTTACAGTTAGGAAATAAATGGTTATGGCAATTACTAACTATCGAAAGATTAAATGAAAATTTTTTTAATTGAAAGCTATTTTTAAATCTGTGAAGTTTTTATTTTTTTCGAGTATAACTTTAATTTTCATTCTTTTTTTAAAAGAAAGTAACTGATAGAGAAAAGAGCTTTTTAAATACTCTGGTGCTATTTTAATTTACATTTATTTTATTCTTATACAAACAAAACGAAACACTGAAAATTTATTTACTATTGGATAATTTGGAACATGTTTTTAAAAAGTTTTAAAATAATCTAGTATTTTTAACACCAAAAAAGGTCAAATATCAAATTTATCCCTTTCGTATTCAAATATTCCACAGCTTTTTATTAATTGTGGATGAAATGAATTCGTTGCCAACCGTTATTAGCCTTCATTTTTCACTTCTACATATTTTTACATGTTGCCAATAGCATTTATTAATATACAGTTTTGAATTTCGATGGCAAAAATGCGCATGCGCCGATTGTAACACGTCATATATATGTCGTAATCTGCTATATATACTGAGTGTTTATTTGCAGTCAGTGTGCATACTAACTACAACTGCGTAGTTAGATATTTATATTTCTGCATAATTTTGTTTACTTTCACAAGAATACTTAAAAAATCGGTGGTATAATGCATTATTTGATTCTAATCACTCCAGAGAAATATGCTATAGGTTATTTTTGTTATTCGTAATTCAAAAAGTTGGTATTATATTAAAAGGAAAAAATTTCCAAAAAGAATTGGGATCTGATGAATATAAAATATGTTGTTATGAATTTGAAATATTATGAAAAATTGTATTCTTCTCGATGAAAAATTAATGAGCATGGTTTATCTTCTGAATATGGAATGAATTAAATTCTTCAAAGTTTCCAAATTATTTTGAAGTTCTCTTGATTTTGTCATTATTTACGTTTTTATAGGTACCTGTAAACATGTTACTAAAACTAAAGAGATTTATATATTTACATATTACTTAATTTATTCTAGATCCATCTGTGTATATATATATATATTTTTTGTTCTAGCGTAAACGAAAAAAAAATCACTACAAACCATTAGCAACCTTGTGCGAGCAGTATAGTTTAAAGTAAATTATGGAACATTATATAAGAAGTAATTAGTTTTTAGCTTAATGATACATCCATGATAGCTCAGGCGAAACTACAGAAATTACACTGAAAAAATGAAACATTAAAAAAAAAAAACCCAAACGATTTTTTTTTTATTAAAAAAGTAACAAACATGGCGGCCGAATTTTTCGGAATATTTTTTCGAAAGAAATTAATAGACAAATAAAAAAATTTACAGAAATGTGAATTTTCAGTTCTTTAAAATAATTTTAGTTAAAAAAGTTGTCATTTATCTTACTATACATAAAAATTTATAATTAGATGCATATTTATTTAGTATTTCGATCTATGGAATAAATTAACTGGAACTGTATACTGAATTTCATATTATTTGGAATGTGCTGTTTTTTACTTTTGGAATGAATACGTTAAAAAGCGTTTTGTACACGCGATTTTTAGAAAAACAATGGTAGTACGCTGCCAAATTAAAATGAAAACTTCTGGTAAAGAATTAAGCCATTGATGTAAATTTAAAAGTAATGACTTATATTAATATTTTATTTAAAATTTCATTTATATGGAAAAAAGTTTTGACTGTTCTCAACTTTAAGATTTATTAATTGTTACACCAATAATTAAATGCTGTTAAATCATATTTTCGGATCACTAAATTAAAATAAAATTTTTTTCAAAATGTCAAAAAAGCTACCTGTAGTGTTTTTAACAACTTTACAGTAGAACTTTTGTTAGAGGAATTTCCAGTCTTTTTAAACCAAAAAATTGGTGTCAATAAATAAGATTCTGCGTCTCTCACACACAAAATCAGGAAAATGTTTTTCAAAACGCGTTATTGATCATTAAAATGTGTATTGTTGACTTTGTAAAATAGTAAAAACAATTTAAACTCATCACAAATTCTTATGTTTGCATTGAGGTGATGTACACTTCATTGTCAATTAGGTGACTATTTTAAAGTTTTTCGTCTCATCGGATTGTAATGTATTATTCGAATAATAATATCCCCTATTTCATTCTAGTTATGTTTTCATTTGTTTAAAAATTCATTTCACGATTAGATTTATTTTCTCTTCTGAAAACCGTATAGTTTATTTTCATGAGCAATTTGCTTGGAAATTTTATGTGAATTTGTATATGAAAGTTATATATTTTATTAATTATAAGAATATATATATATATATATATATATAAATATTTTTTAAGAATTTATATAGTTTATTTTTCTTTAAGAATAAATACAACTAATTTATATTTTTCATCATCATAGAAATTCAGAATGAGGATCTAAGTTTTTAAAAATTTAACTGGATGTAAATCATATAGGCTGTTATAGAATTTTAATTGATTACTTATTAACTACTCTATTAACTGATGAAAAAGAAGTTGTTTCATTGAACAATTTAAAATATTGTCGACTTTTAAGTAATATTGTGTCTATGTGCATTATACCTATGAATTAATATTTTCAACGTGTTTTTTTAAACTCAGTTTCTGACACTTTATTGTTTTCCCATGAATGTATGCTAGGGGGGACTGAATTTTTTTTTTAGGTTTCAAAACCTACTATAAAACAGAAAAGATGTTCTTAGGTATATATAGATGAAGGAAAAATAAAATAATAAATTGATTTTTATGTTAAGTGCTGTCATAGGTATTTGAACTTTTCATGGTAAAAAGTCAGAGTAATTTTTATTGAAAACAGGCATTTTAGTACTTTTTAGCATTTATTGCAATGAGAAGAAACCTACTAAATAATTAGTTACAAGAAAAAAATATCAGGAATTCTCTTAACGTATCTGACTACTTGAGACAACTTTTTAAAAAAAAAATGGAAATATTGAGATATTTTTTATGGTTTTCAGATTTTTTTTGTACATTTTAAGAAAAATATGCTAAAATTCAGAAGAGAAAAAGAATTTTTTTTTCTAAATTGGGAAAAAATGGGTAAAAATTTACAAAAAATAACATAAACGGAACCCATTTTGTAGCAAAAGTTAATGGACAATTTTTAGATTCTGATGTGTTGCGATGTTATTCATTTTTGAAGTGACCTTCAGGATAAGAGATATTCTAATTTTTACAAAAACTGGAGCACTTTTATCTTAGTTGTTATATGAGATTGCTAAAAAAAAGTGATTATATTCACATAAGGGACTGTAAATTTTGTAATAAAACAGTGATTAATAAATGTGAAGGTTAAAACACTTCTACAATTATACAGAACATACACAAAAAAATTTCAGTTAATCATTTTCAAAACTTTTTGAGCAATCGCTGGCCCCGCTTGATCTTTAAAAAAAAAAAATTGCGAGTAAAACTTTTTAAAGTATGACATCTTGCTTAAAGTAATGGCATCTGCTTTCACTAAAACACTTGTAGTTTTTGTTCCAATGAACGGAAAATAATAAGCTTGGTATTTTCATAAAGCTAATAAGATGATATATAAAACAAAATCCTTAAAAAAATTATCAATTTTTTGAAGAATTCACAATTTTAGGGTAGTCGGATACCGTAACAGCTTTTTTAGCATTAAACTAAAAAAAAACTTATTGTCACATTAAAATGTACGATAAAGTGGAAGACAGATAAAAATTTCGATCAAACCGATTCGACGGAGTAGGGAAAGAGAGAGACAGAGAGCTGAGATCATGAAATATTACAATGCATATTATAGTATTCACCACTCAGTACTTACTTTTCAATAATCAAAGCTTTTGATTATTTATATTAAAGAAAAATAATTTTACTTCGTCTAAAATCATCTAACCAAAAAAAAGTCTTAGATTTTACTTCGAAAATTCAACCCCTTGAAGCATTGTTTCTCAAACTGTAGGGCGTGGTAACGTTTCGTGGGGGCGCGAGCATATCCAAAAGTCGAAAATAAAACATTATTTAAAAAATATATTAATTTACTGAAGGAAGCAAACAGAATAATCTCTTGACAATATAAAACACAAAATACACATTTACACTGATATAACATACTTGTAAACGTAACGATACTGTGCAATGTATTTGATAATTAATTTATCAATACAAGTTTAAGAACAAATTTAATATTAACTAGTGACTCCCATAGGGTGTTCTTTCTAAGCAGTTTTTTTTTTCAAAAGAAAGTTTAGTATTAGATATTGATACTCTGTCTTTTTCTATATTTATCTGAGATTTTTATTTTGTCTTCGGTTCCACAAAGGTAAGATGTAGGAAACGGATGATTATAGACTTTAGAAATAAATGATTGAACAAATAAATATTTAGTTAAATTAAAAATTATTTTGCAATCTGTTCCAGTTTTAAAATAAGAAAGGAAAATTAACAATACTTATTTTTTTCCTGAAAATTAACTTTTATTTAAAATATCTAAAACTCAAAAGTAACCTATACAAAGTTCAATACTTTATCTTGATAATTTGTACGGGTTATAACAAAGGCTGCATTACAGATTTAGCGTTTTTATACATTATTATTGTATTCAATACATGTTAATGTTTGGAAAGGGGGGCTATGATATTTATGATTGTAAATTGGGTCTAAAATATTGAAAGCATTACCTTTACGGCAGTAAATTATTTTTTAAGATTGTTTTTCCTCCTTGTCCCCATACCATAAAATTTCTTTTCGGCATAGGTGCTTCCGATAAATAAAAATATTTTTTTTCCATTTACTCTAATTTTTACCTTCCATGAATAAAGCTTTATCGCAACAAAATAATATTTTAAACAAACGTATCAGAAGCGGTATTAATTATTTTGACGGCCGTTGATTTCGAATGTAGCTGCCAAGGTTCATTGAGCTTTCAGAAGATTCATATTCTATGACTCATCTTAAACATTTGTTCCTATTATTCCGTATTTATTGCATTTTCCTCAAAAAAAAAAGTTATTTCTTTCTCGTAGTCATTTTTCTGTAGCAATAAATTTATCTCAAACAAACAGCATTAAAAATATCCAACCTTTAGACGTAGATGTGTATTAATTCATATGTTCAAGAGTTAATTCGAACTTTTCGATAATAAATAAAATGAAAATAAATGAAAAAAAGTGCATCGTTTTGTTTATTTTCCCGCTCTCAGAGCTTCGAGGCCACTCCGCCAGATGACGCAACTGTAACTCGTTATTTGTTAATGTTTACATCGTGCTTTTTTCCTTGTCGAGTGCGTCGCATTCTTCGCGTACTGTATACAACACAGTAAATAATGATGTACCACGAGGTTCTAAAGATTCATTTTAGACCAATCCGAAAGAAGAAGATGATAAAAATATGGTTGCCAAACTGTTGCCATCAAATTTGATTTTATTTCAGCTTTACGGTGGGTTCCGATTGTGAGACAGTTTTTAAGTTTCCTTGAAAATCAGTTCGATATTGTGATTTATTGTTCAATTTCATTAAAGAAACGTGAAATTGACGTATTGTTGCTGTAAGTACCGTGATTAATTAATTAATGATTTGATTAAGTAATGAAAGTTTTAAATTTGAAATTATTTAATTGTTTATAACTATAGAGTTAACTTTTGTTGTTTACTAAGACAGTTTAGTAAATAATCTTTAAAAAAAATTAAATTTCAGAATTTTGAATTCTTGTTTCATTTTAGCATTAGGTTTTAACGATTAAAAAAAATTCAAAATTTTAGAATTAAAACCCCGTAACTCTGATATTTTACAAATTAGAAAACAAAGCGTAATATTTTTTGCGTATATTTTATTAAAGTTGCGTATTTTTTATTAAAGATATATGCGTATATTTTGTGAAAGATATATTATTATATTGAATTTTTTTTATTTCTAATGAGGCATAGAGTTTAAAGTGTGCTTTCTTGTAGAAACTTTTCAAATAAGTATCATATTTTTCCCTTTAAAAAATATCCTAACAGGAACAACCACTTTATTTAAATTGTGATGTAGAAAAAAATCTAGACCATAATTTTCTTTTCTATCTAGAAATATATTTAATTTTATATATAAATTCGTTTATACATATATATTTCTTCAAAAAAATTAATATGTAGTTAACTGTTTTGAAATATAAATTATTAATTATTATACGAATTAAATATTACTTACAATTTAAGTGTATGTGTAGTACAGGATCGTTCAGTAGAAAATTTACTCCGCGTCATTTTATCAAGGTGAAAATTGTGCATTTTTTGATATATTTATCATGTGTTATTTTTATTCGATATTTAATATGTACTTTAATAAAGTATTTTCATACCCATAAAATATATATTTCTTAAAAGATGTTCGTAAAATTTTGTTCAGAATATTTTCTGCTCTAAGTTTTTTTTTTTTTTTGTAAATTTGTATATGAAAATTTATAATATATTATTTCTATTTTTATATGCATGTAGCGAATTTCTGTTACATAACATGAATAATCGTATTTTGAAGTGTGCAAAGAATTTTTTAAATTAAGATATTCATTTTATTAATATATTTTCTATGCTTTTCAGTTATTTGAGTTGACATTAAATTTAGCATTTATAATTAAGCTTTTCTAGTTCTAAATAAACTTTGAAATAAGGTTTTTTTTATTTAAAATATAATAAACATTTTTTTAAGATTCTGTTTATCATATTAGCAGAATTTTAAACGAAATTTTATGTTCTTAAACTTCACAAATATAAAAATAATCTAATTTTTAAAAAAAATTTACGTTTTTAGTGTGTTATTTGGTCAGATCTAGTGGCAATGCTGTGCTGCTTTTTATTTCGTTATATGAATATTTACGAATAAAAAGGCATAACTTATTTTGTATCAATAATTGAAAAGTAATTTTTTTATATTAATTACATATTTTCTCAGAGATAACTTAAACTATATTCTTCGAAAATTATTTGAAATGTTCTTGTGTGTTTTGTAAATTATTTTCTTTTAAGCGTTTGTTGATTGTATATAAAGTATTTTATTGCGTATTTTTCTGTGAGGATGTTTATCATAAATAGAATTATGTTTTAAATACTGATAAAAAGATATTTAAAGCTTTATTTTATATATATCGAGAAATATTATATGGGTGTAAAATAATACTACTTGCAATAAATATTTTGATAATCAATATTTGTGTTACAAATTAAACGATAAGATCTTGATAAACATTTATAATTTATCTCACTAAAATATTTTTGTGCTATATCCTAAAAAATTAATTTTAAATATTATGCTACATGTGACTGAAATGACTAGAAGTTTAATTTAAAACATATTATGTAAAATTTTTCACATACAAATTTAAAGAATATTCAATAAATTTAAACTTCTTTGCATAACTTTCTTTTTAATGTAACCCGATAATGAAATTACATTACATGTATCATACTTTGTGTAAAGTTATCTTTAAAAAAATCTAAGCAATCGATATGTTAATATTTTTAAAAATATTAATTCAGATTTTCTAATATTTTGTTTCAAAGATGTTAATACATAATCAGGCTTTAATATTAGTTGTAACATACTATAAATATTAAAAAAGAAATGAAAATAATTAGATAATAAGATAAAAAAATAAGATATATTAATAAGATATATTTAATAATAAGACATATTTAGGAACGAAATATTATCTCGATTGATTAACTTGTAGAATAATATTTTTAATCTATAAAGATTTCACGCACAATTAAACAATATTAATGTAAAATACATAATAGTTTTAAATTGAATTTATAATTTGTGTACTAGGTTTGAATTATTTTTGATGAAATATTAGTGGTTAATGAATTTTCTTCTTGTCTAACATGCGCATTTAAAGATTTATTTTTATAACATTTTTTTTTTCAGTTTTTTTCCTTCTCAATTGACACCCATATAAAAAAACAACGCCCATAATTATAATCTTTTGTGTAATATAGTTTAAACTTTTTTAGCATTATATGAGACTGAAAAGCTTTATCAAAGATAAGATCATTTAAATGTTATATTTTACTGTTATACACTGAGAACTGCGTTTATATCAAATTTTATATATTTTATAAATGCAGTTTAACACTAACACTTCATTCCATGCATGTAAAATGAAATTAATGTTAGATTTAGCATATGGTTTTCTCTAATTTTTTTGTATGCTAACACATTTACATTGATAATATCTTCTATTTCTCAGGAACTATGCATCCATTTTTTATAAATTGTATGACGAAGTTTAATGAGACTTCAGTTAATTGAATAGAAAATATTTACTGCAAGTTGTTACTAAGCAAGATAAAAAAAGTTCGGTTGAGTTAGTTTTGGGGAAACTTTTTAATGATATTAATATTAATATTAATATTTTTAATGAGATTCAGTTTATGATTTAACTCAAATGAGTAGGAACAAGAAAATTAAGAGATGACAATATTTTTTAACTATCTCTTTTAAAAAGCAAATAATGATTCTATTCAATATTATTATGGTTATTATTTGCTTGTTTTTATTGAAGAAAAAAAATTATTTTCAACCCTTTTTATTTTTAGCATGAAACTAAAAGTGTATTTTTGATGTTAAATTTTTACCTTAAAATAAAAACTTTTATACGCATGAAATTATATATATAAAATTTAATTTTAAAATTTTTTGTAAAGGCAAATTTGAAACATTTAAATATTTGGAATATTTTGATTTGAGTTTTTTATTAGTTATTGCATTCGAAAAGGAATTCAACTGTTTTGGATTATTTTTATTGCTTTGGAGTTTATAAATTGAAAAAACAAAATAAAATGATAAACGGAACAGCAAAGAGCTTATAATTATTTGAAACATGAAATTACTTGATATGTTTCATTGCGAAAAACGAATTTAATAAACTGAAATAGACAATAAAGAGCAACAAGAAGTATATATATAAGAAAATAAAAAGCTTTAAGCGAATAATGTTTGATGTATGGTTGTTATGAAGAAAGTTTTTTTTTTTTTTCTATAAAAAATTATTTTGTTTCAACAAAAGAAACGTATGAAAAACGTAACTTTCCTTCGTGATCCAAATCAGAATGATATTGATGATTCATTGTAGAAATATAAACAGAAAACAAATCTGATGAACATATTTAAATTTAGTATGTAACATTGGAATTATAATTATATCGCTCTGTTATTTATAAGGGGGAGAAACTAAGATATCGGTAGAGATTTAAATACCCATTAAAAATCTTAAGTTATCGGTATTGGATAACTTTTAAAATTTTTTTGTAAAAACAATGATCCTTTCAAAAGGTTTTTCTCTTCTAAATCATGATAAAAATGTCTTTTCTTATGACTCATGAGTTTACCTTAACATTGAATCTATTAGTTTGCTAACCAAACATTCAAATTTGATTGATTTTTAATTTTAACATTTTAAGTCTGCAGTCTTAAACTATTGTGTTATTTTATCAAATACTTCCTGGAGGAGACACCTATTTTAGATTTTAAAACATACTAATTACTTATTCAGATGAACAATTTAAATGCATCGTGAAATTTTCCGTGCGTTGCGAAAGTACGAGTACTTGTGTTGCAATTAATAACCATCTACATTTCTTATAATTTCTTTCCCCCCAACACTCTTTGTAAATAGGTTTACACTGCACACTCGGTAACAGGGTCGGAAAACGGGATGACCTTGAATGCGATATTGCTAATCATGGAGACAATGAACTTTAAATGAAAAAGCATTTTTTTCAATCATTAACATGGAGATGACCATTTTGCAGTTGAAAATCAGTTGCTGGGTGTTGTCTGGTGAAAAAAAAAACGTTTTCCTCAGTAATCTTATTAATAATGAATTATTTCTGTTTTTCAAAGATGCTCACATTAGCGATGCATGTGTAATATATTATGTTTCAGAACATCTTTCGATAAAGTGATGAAAAATATCATAGTTATAAATAAAAATAAGATTTACGGTGTATTTGACTTTATATTATGTATAAATTTGCATAAAAATTATTATTCTCAGTTTTTTAAATGTAGTTTTTACAATTTTGAATTATGAATTTAAATTTTGTAATCGATAAATCTCAAGTTTTCGTATCGTATATTTCCTTCACAACATTTCGAATTTTAAAAGCTATTCCCATATATTCTACCTTTCAAATTTATCGTTGGTGAGTATAAAAGGAAAAAGTATGAATGTGTGTTGAGAAATATGTGTATTTGGAATCAAACGAATTAAAAATTGTAGAAAAATACAATTTTACGAAACATTTATTATAAACATAAATATTTCAACAAAATCATTCGACTAATTTTAATTTTTGAAATTAGTATCTTGTAAATTAACATTTTTTCTAAAACTACTAAACTGTCATTAAAAACAATAATATGTTGTTCTTGACAGTAACATCAGATCAAGGTCCACGAAATTCATCGCGGCTAAGGGCTAAAATTTTACACCTGTCGTTAGCCTAAGCTTTGAGCTCCATGAAGGTGACAGTAAAAACAATAATATAAATGTATTAAGTGTATGTAACGCATGTTTGCATTTGACCTCATTTATCAAACTTTTTTTTTAGAAAAACAATTTATTTGCGTAACGTAACATTTTCCTTTTTAAATTTACTAAGTTTATATTGACAAGCAAATTAAGTAGAAATTGAATATTTAAATAAACAGAGTACAAATTAAATGCTGGGCCTATAAATATTATTATACAATATAATTAAATGCTAAATTTCAGATTACATAAATTGAAAAATTTTCATAATCAATTTTTTGGAGTGTTGGTTAGTTAGGGATTACATAATGACTGTGTGATTTTGGTTTAACTATTATTTATGTAATAACTTGTGCACCATTGTGCAACTTGTGCACCTGTGATCCGGAAGTCCCCAACGTTTTTCTAGAGGGTGTGCGAAAGTCTCCCATTTAAAATTTCCTTCTTTTACAGACTCTGAAAGGCCTCGTGGAAAAATTGAAAGATGTGTCACCCCCTAGAGACTAGATCACTAATTTGTTTGCAAATGCAAAAACTCTATTAGAACATCTAGCATATTAATTCATTTTTTTATTGTTTGCAACTATTAATATTATTCTAGCCGAATGGCCCGGAGATGCACGGGCTTTTACCGAGTGTATAACTTAATCTCCATGTTAATTTTCTCCTTCCTTTCTGACGCGAGCTCTTTTGTGTGGGCGTATACACGTACGATGTGAGTGCATGACCCGTGAGTGCGTGTCATGGCTTTCTCGTTTAACATTTTCCCTTCTCTTCACAAAATCAGCATTTCCACTATTCTTTTTCGAAATTACTTTGACTTCTTTGTTTCTTTCCTCTCCGCTGAGCCCGGCGTTGCACGGTCTTTTACCGAATGAATAACTTAATCCCCATGGGAATTTCCTGTTTTCCTCAGGACCATAGCACTTCTGTATGTGCGTGTACGCGCGCGATGTGAGTGATTTCTACAACTATATCATTAAAATTCCCTTTTCCGAAATTTGTTCATTACTTTTCATGGTGAGACAGGTTTCTTTCAACTTCATTTAACCCGGCGTTGTACGGACATATTCGAATGCATAACATATTGCCATATATAGAAATGATAAAAAAAAGTTTTTAAAAGGATATAAGTAGCAGAGGCAGCCTTAGGATTATAAAGGACCTTTGAATCACTCAACCATGGGTTGGAAGTCAGGAAAGGGTGTTTAAAATCTGGGGGGGGGGGGTCTTCAATGCTAGGCTGATACATAAAGAGGGCTGCAGAGATCAAAAGTTTAAGAACCACTGGGGCTTACAGCATGAGCTTCAATCTCCGTTTGTTATAGGATGTTCAATTTAAGTTAAAAGATGACAAATAACAGGATTGCGCTTGAATAGGCAGCTCTTCGAAATTAGGAACGAAACATAATTACCATATTGGAAGGAATGATTAAATTCTGGCTGTAGACAACTTCAAAGGACAATTGTTTATATAGAGAGACGAGACAGAATGCGAGAACTTGATGCTTCTACAACAGGGATGGACAACTAGCGACCTGCAGGCCACATGCGGACTACCAAAACAGTCATAAAATCCTTTTTGAACTGAGATTTCTTTCCCGTGGGCGATCAAAGATTCGTCTTTTATTTTTTACGATTAGGGAAACAAAGTACCTGACAGTGTTGCTACCAAAAGATTATCTGCAGAGTTTGGAGGACGAGGTCACAAGAAGATTTCATAATTTTAAGCAAAATTGATGATAATTCAATTTACTCTGTTATCCCAATGTTGCTGTTATTAATACAGCACCTGAAAAGTTACTGCTTGAATTTTTTGACTTCAAGTCAGATCACAGTGTGAAGAAAATAATTTATGCCATGACACTTTTTACAAATATTTGTCAGCAGAAAAATTTCCGTGTATGAAGAAATTTGCTGGGAAATTTTCTTTATGTTTTTGTCGACATGTATTTGTGAACAAAGTTTTTCTTGCAGGAAGGTCAACAAGAGTAAATATAGATGCAAGTTGGCTGATATTAACTTGCAGGCTTTAATGAGAATTTCAATAAACAATCTCACTCTTGATTTAAAAAAAAATTGTAGAAAATTATGATATATATAGGGTACACACACACATTTGTCTCATTAAACTGATTTTAAAAATGTCCTTGTAGCTATCGATAATATGAAATTAGCACAGTAAATAAATTGAACAAAACTGTCGCTGTTCTCTATTTGACTTTTAGTTTTCAAATTTTTATGGTACAATTTCTTACCTTTTCTGAGATGCAAAGTTAACTAATGAATGCAATCATTATTAAAAGGCATGACCCCCCCCCCCTCCCCGATATCCTTTGCTTCCTCAATGTGACCCACGAGGCAAAACACGTTGCTATCCCTGTTCTACAGTTTTATTTATTTTGCCAACGGTTTGACATGTAACTGAGATATAATTGACCGCATGAAGAGGTATGGACAATTCAAAGAGAACAATTGATCAATGCATCCACATGTGCTGTTCGGCCGTTATGCATACCAACAATTATATCTGCAGTGCACTAGATTCGTTCGATCTGAATTTTTGCTGACTGGATGCATTTTTTTTCAGTGGTGAGTCCATCGTCGGATTGATACCTGATCTCCACGAAATCATTGTCTGGTGAAGATTTTCAGACACTAACCAGGGTAACGCCCACCCCATAATCGAACTACCTTAAGTTACGGTTTGGGATACCGAATAAGACCTCGTTTTAAATCCCAACTTCCTCTGATTGCTAAAGTTGATGCTTTTACGGTATAAAAATACATAGACGGTTTTTTTTTGTTCTGTTGGATTGATTGCATGGCATCCCGTTCTTATGTTTTCGAAGATAATGCTTCACTGCAGTAATTTTTATTTATTTTTATGTTTTTCAAAGAGTTTCATCGTGTTAGATCAACGTTTTTCAAACTGTAGGCCCGCCCCCTATTGGAGGCGTGATAACCCTACATGAGGGCTACGAGCTTATCGAAAAGTCGAAAGTAAAAGATTATTAAAAAAATCATAATTAGAAATAAAATACTCATTTACACTGATATAATATACTTATAAATGTATCTTCTTCTTCACAATAGCTCGATAGACCTTGCTCGGCCCTGGCATTCTACAGGCATCTTTACTTTAGGCAACTGTTTTCCAGTCTTTGACCTTAAAATATTTAGGTCTTTATCGACACAGTCAATCCATCTTAACGGGGGTCTTCCTCAACGTCTATTTCCCATGGGCTTTGCCAGAAAGATTTTCTTGCAGTAACGATCTTCATTCATTCTAGTCAGATGACCAGCCCGTTTAAGTCTCCGTAATTTGTCAAATTTTACAATATCAGTTGTTTGTAAATTTTGTAGAGTTCTAACTTAGATTTTCTTCTCCACGATTCATTCACTTGGATCCCACCAAGAATGCAGCGTAAGATCTTTCTGTCGAAAATTCCCATAGCTTCCTCATCACGTAAAGTCAATGGCCATGTCTTTGACGTATAAGTCAGGACAGATATAAATGTATCGGTACTATTCAATGTATTTGATCATTAATTTATTAAGTTAAGAACGAGTTTAATAATTACTTGTGACTCCCATGGACTTGTCATATGCAAATTATATACAAAACTTAATACTTATAATGATAATTTGTACGATTTATAATTTAATAGTATTGTAGCTTTAGCGCCTAAGTACATTATTATTGCATTCAATACATTGTGTTATTGTATGGGGATAGTCGCGATGAAAATTCTGATTGAAAACAGGTTCGCAAATGTTGAAAGTTTGAGAAACACTGCAATAGCTCTTTATTCCCATTGATCGGAATGGATATGTTATGAGTTTTTTTAAAAAAAGGCGTCTTTAACCGTTCCTACTTCTTACCAATAGAAATCTACAGCTGACAAGAGTTAAGCAATAAATCTCCCAAAAGAACATACGTTAACTCTGCAAAGTAATGTCGCATCTATTTATAGGTATCATAAGAGCTAAAAGGGGATGGACATTTTATTTCTTGATTCAATTTGTTATAGTTTTTTCCACTGAGTAAAGCATTCATTTCCTCTGAAAATTTAAGTCTTTTTTTTTCTCTATGCGTATCCATCACTTTGCTGATTTTTGTTCTATTTCGATACCTTTTTAATGTATCTCGGTTTTTTCCTCTCTAAAAAGATTTTTTTAAAAAAAAAATGCGATATTATTTTATAGTTCAGGATGAAAGTGCTGCTTGTATGTATGATCTTTATGATGCTTATGGAAAAAATATTTGATACTAATTAATGAAGCTTTTGTATCAGTCTTCGAAACATTTAAAAGAAATGAAGTGGAAAAATTAATAAATTATCTGAAATCACATAAAATAATTTCAATTTTTTAAAAAAGTCTTAATTTTTATGAATTAATAATTTGCAATGTGTTTATTTTTTCAAATTAATTTTTTATCTAAATTATGAATAAATATAAAAACTGTCCAAATGCTTAGACTTACTAAATTCGTGTTATTCAATTTCAAAATTACTGAATTTTTCACATAAAAACTTAACAAAGATAAATTTTAGGGAGAGTAATGAATGCAATGGCGTAACGGAGAATATTAGCCCCTCCCCTGCAAAGTTGGTTTTGACTTTAATATGTTATAAATTGGTTGAATACGTACTTGACTTCAGTCGTACTTGGTGCCCTAGAATCTTGCCCCTGCCTCCCCCTCTGCGATGCGGGGTTGTACGTTACGCCTCTGAATGAATAGGCAACATGGATAATTTAAATTAAATTTTAAAATGTAAAAAAATAGACGACATCCACTGAATTAATTATTATTTGATAAACAATTTTTATCGATTTTGATATCATGATTCTTGCAAACCCCATTATTTCTCACAGATATTCACTGTACCGGCAAAAAGTTTATTACATTTCAAATGAACCGATTGGATATAAGTGGACCTTTAGGTTGTTTCTGATTTTGTGGAAAATAATATTAATCATTTACGCTGGTTTCCAGAAATATAAAGAATACCGTATTCTCTGAAAACAATAATTTCTTTGATTGTGTTATATCAAAATGTATATCTTAATTTCCATTTGAATGATCATCTATTGAATGAGTATTTGCACTCTAAAGCTCAGAGGCCTTTGGGCGACTGATCTCATAATTTTGAACTACGGTCAAGTGACGAGGGCGGCACCTAAGCTGGCAGCCCACTCGCCTAGTTTCTACCACCACAGATTTAACTTGTATTAACCCCTCTACACGGCGGGTCTTCAGTAGTCTCAGGTCTCGAATTCATGACTCGACAACGTCAACCACGAGTTCGGGATGATGACCAATATGCCACTATTAGCTATTGAATTCATCTGTAACAAACCATTCGTATTTAATGCATAATTTTCATTTTTTTTCCAGCCAAAAATGTCTTTTGAATTACTTAACTAGATTGTCTCTTATAAATAGTTCCGAATTTATAAAAAAAGTGCATTAAAACGTAATGGGGAAAAAATTCCCTTGGTGAATCCCGAAATAGAAATACATTAATACATATACAACATATACTTGTGATAACAGAGTAATTCTTCATACCTGAAGGATGAAAATATATATACATATATATATAAAGAAAATTTGCCTTTCACAGGAACTAAATTATTGGTAAACATGTGCGTTGTTAAAAATGTTTTTGACTGAAAATTTTACTTCGTTTTTCTTACATATTTTACAATGCATTTTTCTCATGAATAATATTTTTTTAATTTCGCCGTTCTTTCTCATGTGTGTTACAATTTAATTATTTTTAGTTGGTTTGTATTTATGTTTAATATACACTACCTCGATACAAAGGAAAAATAGAACATTTGTATTGTCAAAATTCAAATAAATTATAATCGTGCATAAAATACTTACATAAAATCCAACGTATAACGCGCACTTTTAATTCAACAAATCAGATCGAAATTTAACGTGTGCGTGTTATACGCCTAGTTTGAAAATCACAGCTTTAAAAATAATAAGTAAATAGAAGAAATGCGCAGAAAGATAATTAGACTTCTACATATATCGAAATACTGTTTATTGTAAAGAAATGACGTACCTTATGAACTTCAAGAGTTGTAATTCTAGAAGGAACACTTTTTTCGAAGGCCTTGCATAATACCTGGAATAAATGACTTCAAACCATAAGAGCATTACATACGTACATTTCAGGTTTCTTCGTATACTTCAAAATTAAAAAATGCAACTTCAACGAGTATAGTTGCGCGTTATACGCCGGATTTTACGGTATATTTGAAAAAAATAATTATGATTATAAAAAAACGAGTTATATATAAATCATTTTTCTTTGTATATTTGATTGCTGTATAACATCATGAATATCAGCGTTGCCTTTTCCGAATGTAATTAATTATAATTAAAATAAGTTATTAGAGTATTTGTTACTAATTAGGTTAATTAATATTTATATATCTAACTTAAATAATTTATATATCTTTGATATCGTGATCAATCGTCTTGCATTCGCCAGATCAATCCAACATTTTTTTTTCTTTCATTTTTAAAATTTGATCTATGTAAACATTTTTACAAATAATATACGTTGAAAATTTTTGATAAAAAATTCTGCTTAGTAATTCTAAAAAAGGGCCATGATTAGTTTTTGTTGCCTAGCTGTACGTTCTAAAGTACATTGAAAATAGTTTAACACGAAACTAAGGGAGCTGAAACATTTTTTCGTGTTAAAAAAATTCAACAAAAATTCAAAAAAAAAAATCAGTTTATTAGAGTTCATTTTATTTACATAGATACGTTCAAACATTTCCGTTATTTGCTATAATTGTTACTGATAATGTAGAGTCAGCATTACAAAAATCTTCACGGATTCCCATTTTCGTCTTCTGTTTTTGATCAACATCCTTAAGAATCCCCATCTTCATTTTAAGCAAAAAAGCAGTTTGCTTTTCCCTTGACCTCTTTGCCATTGTGCTCGAAATAAATTACTGTTTAAAAATAACTAAAAAACACCCCTTTATAGTTAATCGAACCAAGTTGTAACTTAATCTTTTTGTCGCCAAATCTGGAATGAGTCGTCAGATGTGGGATGGGATCTGAAAATGGGAAATCGTTAGTCCTGATGATCCTGATGAGGACAATGGAACAAAATTATTAAATTATTGTATTGTCATCGGTCCTAGACAAGTGAGCAAAAGTTTTGAATTAATCTGACCTTTCAAAGTGGGTAAAAATTGAGTTCAAAGATTCCACTACATACAAGTGAAGCCTATAAAAGGGTGTTAAAAAAAGAAACGCGAATCAAATTCACTGATTTTTGTTCACACTACGATGTACTCAGCACCAAATTTCAAAAGCCAACTGATGGGAAATTAGATGTTTTGTGTGGCGTTTGTAGGTGTGGAGGGTGAAAGTATCTGATATGAAACAAAATTTACTCGTGTCACAGGCTATTCAGAGGGTATTTTAAAGCTAAGTTAGCCTCCTTTCTACGAAACATGTGAAACTATCTCTCTTTTATTTTACACCCATCTTAAATCTCGCCTGTGCGGTTGGTGTTTTCCGTATTTTGTTCATTCCCAGAGGCGAAATCTTTTCGTGTTAAGCGATTTTCGTTTCGTTTATAGAGAAAAAAGAATACATGAAAATACACAGTAGTTTGCTGTAACCGTTGTATTATTTCGTGTTAACCGACATTTCGTCTTAAGCGCTTTCGCGTTAAACTGTATAATTCTAACTGAAACTAATATTGTTTGCAAAAAAGTAATTCTTTATTGTCGATTCTTTATTTTTTTTCACATTGATAAGTTTTTCTGTGATTCTCAATATGGTTAGTAAATAAATGTAGGAAGACCTTTATTCGAATAAAATTCAATATGAATTGAAATTATAGAATGGACAGACATTACATTAAATGGAACAGTTTCTCAAATTTATACTTACTGAGCAACAGACCCGGTGCAGTTTCTAGCCCTCCTCTGAGAAATTCAGTAAAATACAAAATAAATGCTCAGAATTTTTTTTATTACTATTTTAAACTTATATTCTTTCATAAAGAAAAAAAAAACGTGTGATTTAATTGTGGTATTGTGAATTGTATAAAACGCTCTTTATGAAATATTTTTATTTCTCTGCCAGAATACTGGTGCTGCCCACACTTAATTTTTTACTTAACCTAATGATTTTACAAAATTGCATTCTATATATATATAATAAATTGCATCCAATAACGAAGAGCAGCTGCGAGTTTCGAATATTTTTTCTTTGAATAAAGGCCCAATGGTTGAGTGGTAGCGTTTCCACACCACAGGTCCGGGGCTCAAAACCCGTACTAGGCAAGGTCGACTCAGCCTTTCATCCATTCAGTAGGTCGATAAATTACGAGTAGCCAAGGTATCAAGCCTGCTTGGGAACGAAACAGTGGGGGTTTCGCGTCAGACTGACCACCTGACCGGGACATCTGCTGATGCATCTCAGTGCCCAAGGTCACATATACTGAGATGGGCACAGTAGGCCTTGGCCCTCATGGGTTGTTGCGCCATTAAGTTTTGTTTATGGGAGAAAAATAGCTATGTTTTGAAATTTAGGATGAGTATTTCAAAAATTTATGAAATTACAGTGTGAGATTAAAAAAAAAACTCTTCGAAATGAAACAAGAAATAATTATGTGCAATTATGATCGTGAAAGAATTTTAATAATTCTTTATAAAATTGCTTCTGCTTTTTAAAAATTTATTCTCTTATTAATACTTCTAATAAAAGTTATTATAATTTCATAATAATAATAATCATTTTAGGATAATTCTTATTTGTTTGTTTAAATAATTACTATACCTTGTTTGAATCTTTGGTAAGATTGTTAATGTAAAAATAGGTTCGATATTCTAAGATGTGTTAGAAATTCTTGGAAATTTTGTATACGTATATTCCCTTTTGAATCTATATATTAACACAAAGAAATAATTGCTTAAATCAGCTGTATGACTACCATAAAATCTTGTTTTACAAGAATTGTCACCAAAACAAAAAGAAAATAGAAAACATTTATGAACGAAATGTTCGCATTGTTTCAATTAACAAATGATTACTGCATTACATACATTCTCATTAAAGCAAACAGAAATATGAACCCTTTTTCACTATCGGCGACAGCCCCGGATTTGCCCTGGCCTTCCTCAGAATTCCAAACTATCCTGTGCATAAGACGACCGAGTATTTGCCGAAATATTATAAACTACCTCTATGTTAGTTTTTTTTTATTGTAAATCGGTTTAAAAGAGCATTTGTTCGTGATGAAATTTTATAAGAACAAAATACGTGTAAAATTTCAGAATCAAAGCTATCAAATTATTGAAAAAATTGAATTCATCAATATGTTACGTTGATAGCAGGAATCTTGCTTACTGTTCAATATAACAAATAATTTGTAAATTTATATTTATCTGTTACCATTCATTAACATTTATTTGTATATATTATTAATAAAATGGGCCTTTACATAAACATTTGAAATACTTAAAACCAGCCCAAATTAAAATTGAAAGATTAATGACAGTTGTGATTTTAGAAACATAAAGAAAAACTTGCTTTTTTTCAGATTAAAATTTGATGGTCTAAATGAAAGAAACTACAGACGAATTCTGGAAGTGCAGGTTGTTGAAGTTGCGTTGCATCCGGGGGAAAATTCTCATCGTAACCTTCTTATTTATTTAACTGGTCGGTGGGATTTTCGTCCGTCTGTAACGTATTCTTCGTTCATCTAGTCTTCAATTTATTTACTGCAGTCTCTTTGGATTAAGTTGTCGATTTCTATAAAGAAGGATGGAATCTATTCGCTTACATTGAATAATTTTACAGGTAAGTATCTTTTCTTTAGCAATAATTACATAAGGTATCCGAACGCGTTCGGAGTACTTTTTCAAAAAATAGCATACTGAAACATTATAAATGCTTTCTTAGGAGCATTATCGATAAATACTACTGTTGAACTAACAATATTTAAAAAAAAATTATCTAAATTTTACAAAAATCGCAATTACGAAGGGTGATTGATAAGTAAGGTCTCCAAAAGCATAAAATAAGTTTCTGACAAGGTAAAATAATAACAGAGGTATCAAATTAAAGGAAATTTATTACTCTTACATATTGTAAACTCATTTCTCAACATAGCTACACATTTGTCCAATCGTTCTATCCATTTCTTCATTCCGTCCATGAAGAAAGATTTTGGTTGGCTGCGTACCCATTTGCGCAAGGCTGACTGAAGTTCTGCATCCGTTGAAAAACGTTGACATTTCAACGTCTCCTTCAATTTTGCACGACAATGCAAGACCGCATTGCAGTGTACAAACATGGGAAAACTGAAAATCACAGTGGTTCCACAACCTCCTTACAACCCAAGTTTGGCACCGTCGGACTTTTGGTGGTTCCCAAAATTGAAGGAGACTTTGAAAGGTCGACGTTCTTCAACGGATGCCAAAGTTCAAGCAGCCATGCGCAAATGGGTACTCAACTAACCAGAATCTTTCTTCATGGACGGAATGAAGAATTAGATAGAACGATTGAGCAAATGTGTAGCTGTTAGTGGTGATTATGTTGAGAAATGAATTTACAATATGTAAGATTAATAAAAATTTCCTTCATTCTGATACCTCTGTTATCATTTTACCTTGACATAAACTTATTTTATACAATTGGAGACCTTACTTATCAATCACCCCTCGTATAATTGAAATTTTAGCGAAATTTTTGAAAAACTTCTAAGCTATCAAGAGAAAAAAGTAATAAACATTTCAGTAAAGCTATTGCAAAAATAAATTAGATGCATTTGTTTAGAAAATGTATTAAAATTTTAAAGTTTTAGAGCTGATTGAGTAAAAATTATAAGAAATGGGACATTCTTTATGAGACCATTATTAAAATAACAGGCCATAACTCAAAAAATATTTATTCAGTAAGAAATATTTTAGTACATTTTTTAGAAAATAATATAAATATCAGGCTCAAAAAATTTCATAAAAATAGGTTCGTCATATTTTGAGCTATCAGACTCGCAATGACAGATTTTGAGCAATTTGCACACATGTCCACTTCTGGCAGATTAAAGACCCACTTCAGGTTTTCGAAATTTTATAAAATTGATTGTAACTTGGCTTTTAGGTAATGTAGAAACAAAACAAAGTATGTTTTGTAAATCCAAAAGATAGATATGTGCAATGAAATAAAAAAACAAATATGCGTTTTGATCGAATTTAGTCATTTCAATGTGTTCGGATACAGCTTGCTTACATAATCTCTCTTTAAAGTTGGTCATTTCCAAGAGTAGATCTTGTTTTTATTGTTCTTACGTTTGCCTAGGTGTCGTCCTCGTCACTTGACCATGGTTCACAATTGCGAGGTCTGTTACCTATAGCTTTCGTGCAGCTTTATATAGCGCGGATTAATTATAATTATCTCCCAAACGTTTGCCACCTATATAGTGGAAAGCATATGAGGCTCCGCTTTTATGTTTAATTACTACATTTTATGATTTGGTTTTTTCTAGATTTTACTTTTAGCTAGCCCATGTTCATTCTCTAAATTGATTTTACAATTATGTAAAGAGCTGAAGTGAAATACATTTTTTAGTAAAGTATTTATCGGCTTTCTTAGAAGCAATGGAGAAGAACAATCATTTTTAAATATATTATCCTCTTCCCGAAAAAACCTTAATATTCTCAAGTGGCAACGCATGGAACATGTAAATTACGGAGTTCCTATCCTAATAAAAGGGATGTGCCTCCTCATCAGAGAATTTTTAAAATTCTGATTCTTCTTAATATTTTCTGTGTCTAAGGTATCTGAACCATTTGTAAATAACTTTTTAAAAGAAAATAATATAAATTTTTGTATTTGATTTATTTAGTAATTTCTAGAAAATATGTAAAATCTAGAAGATAATAAGAAATATTATTACGAAATGGGAAAATGGTAAAATATTGAAAAAGTAATATAAACGTAGTCTCAGTTTGTGCAAAGTTTATGAACAATTCCTTAATTGCTGCTATATAAGTATTCATTTTGAAATAACCTCGAATAAGAGGATTTTAATTTAAAACTATAAGACATTCATATTATATGAAATTGCTTAAAAATATCAAGAAAGGATTATATTCATATGGACTTGCACCTTGTAGGAACAGTGATTTATAACAACCCTGAAGTGTTTTACCATTATACAGGAACATGCCACACAAACACCTTGATCCCATTATTTCAAACTTTTGAAAATTGCTGTTTGAGATTTAAAACACATTCTGAGTGCAAAATGCGTTGTATGACATCTCTGTTTAAAGTAATGGCATCCGCTTGACTAAACATCTTTCATAGTTTTAAGAGTGAAAGTTGAAATAGAAAATAATAACTTGGTATTTTTATATAAAAGTTTAATAAGATGGTCTGTAAAATAAACTACATAGAATTTATTTAATTTTGCAAAAAATTCACAATTTTAGGGTAGTCGGATACCTTAAGTGAATTTAACTTAAGTACAGCAACTGAAGATTTCGGATTATTGGTAGCCCACAAGTTGTAACTTTTATAATCTTTTGATTTTTTTTCTCGATTGCTTAATTATTTCTATTACTTCAAGTAGAGGCCAACCTTCATTTTATAACTTTCATAATATATTAATCTTAAGATTTTATTTTGTTAAGTATAGTAGCTATTTTAGATCTATATGAGTTAAGCATTCAACAAAAATTCAGGGATTAGTAACGAACTAAAGGCAATTTTACCATGCATGGCTTTTATGCTTAAAAATTACTTAAATTCTGATGTGTAAATTTTATAATTTCCCATTCATTCACCTTTATAACTTGGATGAAATCGATTCCATTCTATAAAAGGGTATTAAGTGTTGACTCTTTTTTTTTTTTGACCTTTTGATCATTATGTATCATAAATTATTTTTCGCATTGCATGTTACATTAGGTCCAACATCTTTTGATTATCATGAGCTGATGGACTTTTCTAATTTTCGAATTAAAACCTGCGGTTTGAAAAGGAAATTCAGGTAGTTTAAAATTATTTAATTTTCAATTTAAAAGCTAAATCTGGCTGGAATGACACACGTTTGTTGAATAAAAATCATTTTCCGTGAAAATATTTTCAGTTATAGTGAGAGTTTTTCGTTAGATGGGAGGACTATTTCTTGTATTTATTTTCGTAATAAAAAAAAAGTAAAACATAATATAAAATCTAAGACCTCTCTTTTTTAACACCCTTTGGTAATCTTCACTTGTATGTAACGGAATCTTTGAACTCGATTTTTACCCACTTTAAAAGGTTAGATTCATTAGAAATTTTGCTCACTTGTCCAGGACCGATGATAATACAATAATTTAATAATTTTGTTCCATTGTCCTGATCGGGATAATCAGGATTAACGATGTCCCATTTCCTGATTCCATCCCGCATCTGGCGACTCATTTCAGATCCCATTTCCGAATTTGGCGACTGAAAGATAAAGATACAACTTAGTTTGATTAACTATAAAAGGGTGTTTTTTAGTTTTTTTTAAAACTATAATGTATAATGTGTTATTTTTCTCCGGTAGAGAATGGTTAAGCTATGAGAAAATCTTAAATTTAATGAGTTTCAGTAATAGCTACGCTTGATTTTACAATTTTATCCTTTTATAAAATTTCACGTAATCTAAAAATCTGTGCAAAAAAAAAAAGCTTCTGTAAGTTATATCAAAACTGATATTCTTATTGATAAATTTTCAATTTCTAAGTATATCCAATATGCGGGATATGTTTCACAGATGTTATAATTCCTAAGTCCTTAATTCCATTGGTCAGTTAGACGATTATATCCATTGTATTTTTATGTTATTTAATTAATTTAGTCCATCTTTTACACATTTTGATTTACTCGTATTTCCTTAGATACAGAAGACATGTATATATCACTAAGAACATTACATAACTGATTCTCAGGCTAAAAAAAAGTATAACTCTCAGCTAATTTGCAGCGCCATCTATTCATTTTACATTTAATTTACAACAACAGATGCTTGAGTGGTCAACTTAGAAAAGTAACATCTTTACTTTTCATTCGACATTTTTTTTTTATTTCAGCATTTTCTGTTGTCATTCATGATCCTAAACTATATTTTTAAAATTATACTAGAAAGTGAAATTTTGTCCCCTGATAACTTCGCTTTCCCTTCATATCTGTCATTATATTTATTTGCTTTGTTACAACTGAATTTTCCCTCATCAATATGCAACTAATTTGAAAAGCATTTATTTGGTTTGAAATATATTTACATTTTATTAACCCCCTCTGATGAACAGTTGGCTGTTTTAGAACCATAAATCTGTAAAGGAATAGAAATGTTTGCACTCCGAAAAAACGAGTTTTAAAACTGATTTTCTTATAAATGTTTACCACTTCCCAAAATATAGTAAATTACAATAGATCATTAATTAATTTCATGGGTTAAATTAAATATTTTAATTTGAAAATAAATGAAATTTAAGTGTGTGTGTATCAAAATATTCGTTAAAAACGATCTACTGCTATTAAGTTGGTAAAACTAAATCATATCCAAAATTTTAAATCACTGAAGAGGCAAAAAAATAGTTGATTCTGAATTATTTTAGATCGTTTTATTTTTTATGAATTGATATTCACATTTGTTGCTATATTGTTCTTTCATTCCGAACTAACGTTTACTGTTACAAAGGATATGTACGACATTTATATATACTATGAGGCATAGGTTTCCAACCTTTTTTGAACTGGCGCCCCCTTTTCTAGTGAATATTTCGATACTGCCCCCTCCTACTCCAGAGAAATAAGAGTCTACATAATACATAGTGAAAAAAAAAGAGTTAAGTTTTAAGAAATATCCTATTATTAAAAGAACATATATTTTTATTTTCATTTTTTTTCTAAAGCCCCAATTTTTTTACTTGCGAATCTGAAAAAGCTATTGCCCCAAATATACTTAAATGTGTAATATTGTATATTTTAGCCATAGAAGGATAGTGTTGGAATTGAAACGCTACTGAATTTCTTCTTCATTTAAAAGAGTGGAATAAATGTTTTAGCTTATCTGTTATAAAGACAGGCAAGGGTTTTGATGATACAAAGTAATTCATAATAAAGTATTGCTTTCAAAATAAATATAAATTGACAGTTTCAGCTTTTAAAGAATCACGTTAGTTCTTGGTTAACTTATTTAATTATGTTTCTTGTATAATATACGTAACGAAATGCAGTGGACGAACCATGTTTCCTACTGCTCACAGACAAAGACAACACGTGCACTATAGAAATTAAAATGCACTATATTATTCAATTTAATGTAGGCCTGAATTTTAATGTAATCTTTAAATTTTTCATCCATTTCCCGAACTATCGAAATATGTGAATTTTCGAACATGTGATATAGAAATGATTTAAATACATACAATCAACATAAGGTAAACAGTATTAAAGTTTACGTTTGTTAGTACATATTCAGCGTGTTTTTTTGTAGTCTTTTTTGGTTAATATGCCAAAGTCCCTCCGTGCCATCTCAACGCCCCCTAATTTTCTCTGGGTCTTTTACTGCTCCCCCGAAAGCCTCAAAGGCCCACAAGGGGGCGTTATCGCCTACGTTGAGAACCTATGCTATAAGGAAATGGTAGTTTTATTTGAAGAACACTATTCGCAAACACAGTATTTCTTTGTCTTTTGACCTACATTATAACCCGCATAAAGAGAATATTTGTATTAATATCAAATTATTACACGTTATTGCGGAAATAATTTCATAATTCCCCTGACCGACTTTTTAACTCATCAAATATGAATTATCATGTGGGAAAAATATAGATCATTGGGTAGTTGAAATTAAGAGTGATTTGAACAATTTTTGTAGTATTTATTTATAACTGAGTGATCTCACATTGCTTGCAAATTGAAGTTTTAAGGGATTGACAGATTTATGAGTAAAAGTGACATTACTTCTTTAAATATACTTCAATCAAGTGATTTACTTAAAATCAATATTTGTTACTTCTCACCAAGCAAAGGGACATCCCAGTTTTAAAGAAAACTTTCAATGTTTTGAATCATTCTTTTCGAAAAGAAAAATTAAATTATCGCGCAAACTTACAATTTTCACTAGGGAATGTGTATAAATAAATAGCACTATTAATCTGTGTTTGTAAAAAAAAAAAAAAAGAGTTGATTCTCTGATTAAATTCTTGAGATGTATAAAAATTTAAGCTTTATTTTGAAAACTTAATTATGATACAATGAACTAAATATCGTTTTTTAAAACTGAGTTAAGCGCGAGTGAAAGTTATATTGAAGTCTCACTATAAAGTAACGCAAGATGGCTATTGGCGTGCCTTGGTTATGACGTCAGTCAAGTGATGAGGACAACACGAGCTGCGACTCCCTCTCCAAACTACCACACCGAGCTAGATGGAGGACATTGAGATCGACAAATTTAAACGTGCATCAGCCCTCTCTTCACAAGGAATCTTAAATGAAGGTTCGAACACACGGTTCAACTGAAACATCGCCGGTTATAAGCTCCATGCCATGCCCAGTTGGCTTGTTATTGGTTCATGGTAACTCTTTATAGATACAGTCGACTCTCGATAATTAGAAGTTGGAGGGACCAGTGAAAAACTTCAAATTATTAAAAGAGTAGGAAAAAATTATTTCTTAATCTCTCAAACAGGACTCTTTCACGCCCCATCCAAATCTCTTACATTCCTCATTGGAAATAAAATCATTTCGCACTTTGTTCCCTCAGACACTGTCCCCAACACCATTGGTTCTTCAAGGCAGGGTCCAGTTCGGCCCATGCCCTGTTTGGTGCCACATGCTATAAGTCACTCAGATGAGTCATAAATCACCATGTCACTCCGACGCAAAATGCACAATCCTACGTATCTCTTCTGCACTTCAGCATACCAACGTTTCTGAACACATGCGTAGCAAGATCAAGCCTTAAACGAAAGATATAGACGGCTGACAACAGATGCGACCGGTCTACTATCCACTTAAAAAAGGAAAGCAATAAAAGTGTGATTTTGCCTGAGGAACCGGGAAATACAAAGAAGAGATGGCAGACAAATGGTCATCAAAGGGGCTACGTTACAGGGGAGACACACATAGACAATACAACACAAAACACCTAAGCTCCAACTTGTTTGCTACAGAACTTTACAAGATATTGATTTTTCGAATTGTCGAGAGTTATGTGATATAATTTCAAATGTTCTCGTGTTATAGTCTGGCCAGTCACAGATTTTACTTCGAAATATTGAGTGTATCCAAACGTATTATTTTTGTTCGAAGTATCAAGAGTTTTTCTAGGGGCTGAGCATATACTTCGAATTGACGAGAGGTTCGTATTATCGAAGGTTTGAATTAGCGAGAGTCGACTGTATTTGAAGAAATATATGTCTTTATTTTCTTAAGATTTATAAATCCAATTTTTTTTTATTTATTCGGCTGTCATTCCATCTTTGCTCCCCGCGGTTCTGAAATTCTAATGATTGTCCAGTTTTATACTTAGTTGTACTATAAGTTCTTATTCAAAAATTTGAGATCATCTGCTGTGATTCAAACACATCAGATGGTTTTAACTTTGTCTCTTCTGCTGTACATTTCAAGAAATTCTAGCCTTATACACCTGTTGTTTTACGTCAGTCTGAGTTTCAACACTTTGAACAGAAGCGCACAGCAAATACACCATAAAAAGTAGAGCCCCTTTTAGATTTTTAAGGCTCTTAAACATTTAGATATGAAAAGGTTATTCATTTATCGAAAAATTCAGCGTTCCAGATTATTTTAGATGAGATCTTCCGCGCTACACCTAGGACATCTACTCTCATCAAATCAAAGAAATAAGGGCGTATAAGGGGTGACCCAATGTAATAAAGGACTCGTGGACAAGGGGTTCTTAACTAAGTCCACTAGTTAATTAGAACTCGTTTATTAGATAAAAAAAACATTTACATGCATAACTAGAAAACTAATATTTAGAATACAATTAAAAGGGTTTCAGAGCGCGCATGTTCGTACGTCTTTACAGTTCCGAAGCTTCACCTTCACTAAAGATTGTTCTATCCGCTAGAGGGCGTGAAAGTCTTTCGACTGTTAATATGGGAAGAGTTTAAACAAAAGGTGGTTGCAGGCGAGAATTCGTTGAAATCCTTGTCGAAAGAAGATTCTCTTTGTTAAACAGATGGGCGTGTTAAAAAGAAAAATGTGTCGCATAATAAACAAAGACCTTGGACTAAGAGGTTATCGAAGAATATACAACTTGCCACATTTTCTTATAAAATAATTAAAAATCCAGAGGTACCATAAAGCAAAAGCACACTTACGGTGGCATGCTCATGATGACCACAGTCGAATTCTGCTTACAGATGAGAAAATTTTTGACGAAGAAAAATCTTTCAACTACCAGAATGACGACCGTCTATATTAGGGGTCGGCAACCTGTGGCACGCGGTACAATTTTCAGTGGCACTTTGCACTACTCTACAAATTTGACAATTGTTGAATGGATGGTTGGATACTGGATAAATTTGTAGTGGACATTATTTGAAAAACATTTTCAGAATTATGAACATTTACAAAATTACGAAAAAATCTGAAACAAAACTCTCAAGATAAACTTAGTTATTATGTAGATTATTGAATGTCATAGCTGGAGAGATTTAATTGTTCAAAGACAGAAAATTGCACGTGTATTCTGCTTTCTGTTTTTGGTTCCCCATATCAAAGTGGAAATTTTTTGTTCATTTGAAAAATATTTCGAGACCGCAAAGATATTGTTTGACAACTGAATGCTCAGAATCGTGTCAAATTGAAAGTCACACATTATGCCCCTGATTTTGCGATAGGAAAGTTGAGCGGTGCTAAGTTCGCATTAAAATTTTTATTTAACTGTAATGAAGAGAAATGCTTATATTTTATTTTGCCTATTTCTCAATTGAATAAATATGTCTAAAAGTGCATAATGTATGTACAATTTTAATTTTTTGTTGTTGAAAAAATAGATATATTTTAAGTCGATTATTTGTATGTTAAAAATATCTTTATATGATAGAGAATTGATAGAAAAAAATGTCAATATCTAAATTATTGACCTTTATTATTACATAACTCTGCGTGCATTATCACGGGAATCGAATTGTTTCAAAAATGTCGTACTGTGTGGCACGCTGAATCCTATTGGTAGATTGGTTTGGCACGCCACAGCTAAAAGGTTGCCGACCCCTGGTCTATATACTAGGAATGCCCAAAAGGATAGAGAAGGAAAATTGCGCGCAAAGATTTCTTCATCCAGCTTCCTTAATAGTTTGGTGGTGTGTTAGATATGAAGGCGTCTCGGGGATTCATTTTCCCTTTATGTATCAGCCTTTTATCGAGGCCCCCCTCCACCCCCAAAAAATTTTGGTCCCCCTCCCTGACTCCCAACAAAAAGCTAAGTGATTTAAAGGTTCCTCAACAGTCCTAAGACTGCCTCTGCTATTTATTCTATCTTTTTATCACTGCTTTTTTTTCTTTTAAGACAACTGTAAACCTCTGATTATATATGTAGAAAAAATTTAAAATGTTGTAAAATGCTAGTTTCAAACAATTCAATAATGTAGATACAAATAAATAAAGAATACAGGAGCAATTCTATTAGGAAATCGAGATGGATGCCATCATTATGCTATTGGTGCGCTATGTGAATTCATTTTTTAATCTTTGCACATGTGTTTCTATTATATATTTTTTGGAAAGGAATTATTAATGGCTATGTAGTTACAAACAATAAAAAAAAACTGAATTAATATTCGTTATTAGGGACTGCAATATCGAATCAAAAGTTCAATACCCGGTATTCGGTATTTTTTAGATCTTAAAACCGGGATACCGATTTTAACATTCCCCGGTAGTAGAAATTTTAGAAAAAGGAAGAAAACACAGGTATTTCTTTGTTTTATTTGCCAATTTTATTCGAGAGTGTAAATATAAAAAAATAATGTGTAATTTATAAGTTATAACAGTATATAAAGAATCACAAAAAAGTAAAGGAACATCTTATTTATTTAAATCACAAAAAAGTGTAAATATCACTATTCAGTCTGTGGTACTATTACACATTTTTGAACTGTGATCTTTTAAAAAACATAATACAAAAGAAGTGCAAAAAAAAACGCGAAATGGCAAACCATTTATAATGCTGTCATTTTACTTATAATTTCATCCAAAGTATCTTTTTTTCCCCTTCAAAATAATCTAAAATCCCTGATGGCTTGGACTTAGAAAATCTATTTATATCTTCATCGCAATTAGATTCTTTCCTCTCTAACAAATTTGTATCATGTTCCTTTTCTAAATGTGTGTGAAGTCCGCTTGTACTTCTTCCATTCACTTTAATAACTCCTGAACATTTTTTGCATTATGCTACTATATTCTTTTCATAATATAAATAATGAAACCAAAAGAAGCATTATCAACCGATTTTTTTGTTCCTTAAAGTTATTCTTATTCATTATTATGGGTTATTATTTTTGAGTATATATATATATATATATATATATATATATATATATATATATATATATATATATATGTGTGTGTGTGTGTATCTGAAAAATATTTTGAACCCTTTAGTATGATATGCAAATAAAATGTGAATAACAAACTCGCCATTTTAAGAAATATCGAAATATTGCGCACTCTCTTCTCCCCTACAACCTTGTTTTCACAGATACGAATATCAGACTACGAATTCTGCTGGTCTGCAGTGTCGCGCTGAGCTGTAATAGGATAGTTTTGGCCCGCTTCTTGTATGATTCACATATTTTATCACTTCTCTTGATTGTTCGATGCAACTTTATATTCACAGTCTAATTAATTTCGCCTGTTAGGAGACATAAAAACAAAAACGTGTGCTATTTTGCTATAGTGCCAATCAATGAACTTATAGTGGAGACAAAAAAATTTCTAGTAAATACCGAAAAAACGGTATTTAAACTCGCGAATACCGGTATTGCAAAATTGTACAAATGGCTCAAAATACCGGTATTCAATATTGCAATTCCTATTCTTGATCGAAATACATACCCTAGTAAATATTTTTATTTGGGACAATTAAGTGGTCTAATCTAGGACAACACATCTTTGAATATTTCCACGAGATCTTTCAGAGTCTGTAAGAGAGGGAAATCTTAACACATTAGATGAAATCTTCGCGGACCCCCTAAAAGACGTTGCGAACCCCAGGAGTCCATGCACCACAGTTTAAGAACCGCTGTGTTAGAATTATTAGGGCAGCCCCTGAACGTAAACCTGTTCAATGGAATGCCTCGTAAGGCGAAGACGATCCAGCAATGCTTGAAAGAGAATGCGCCGGACTTTATAGAATATAATCGTCTGTATTTAAATCTACTAGACCAGCGGTTCTTAAACTGTGGTCCGCGGACCTCCAGGTGTTCCTACCTTTTTTTAGGGGGTCCACGAAAGTCTCCCATCAAAGATTTCCCTCTTTTTAGACTCTGAAAGGTCTCAAGGAAAAATTAAAAGCTATGCCATCCTATGCTAGATCACTAAATTTTCCCCAATGAAAACACTGCTTGAACATATATTTCAATCAAGAATATCAATAGTTTTTTTTTATTGTTTGCAACTACGTTGTTTACTGTTTTTTCAAAGAAGGGAAAAAAGCTCGAAGTTTTAAAAAAAGGTCAGCACATAAGTAGCAGAAGCAGTTTTAAGATTATTGAGGAATCTTGAAATCAACTCAGCCATGTTTTGGGAGTCAGAGGAGGATGTTTAAAATCTTGGAACGAAATTTTAAGAACTCCTGCACTGGACTATCCATTGTGGTCAGTATTGGTGGCAAAAGTGTGCCAAAAAAGTTTTTAAACCCTATCTCTAAAAATTTACTCAGTACGTTTAAGTCACTGGTGTTGCTAGTCATGAGTGAGTCCCGTATCAAAATTCTTAGAAGTCTTTTTTTGTTCTTGGAAAAGAAATAAAAAACACCTATTTAAAAGAGTCAGAATGTTACACATTTTGGGGGCCCGTATCACTGATACAGCGGTATCTACGCCCCTGGTTTAAGCTACAAAATGAATCCCTTTCAGTTAGGAATCCATTGGGTCGCTTTAATTTCATTGGTACGCATAGTAACAGCATGCGATGAAGTAAGGTTTAACATAAAAGGAAAATGAAGAACAAAAATAAGCATAATTAGAAGACAAAAATAGAACGTAGCATGAAAATAGAACGCGTAATATCCTTAATTAATCCTAGATTAACCGTAACGTAGGTGGAATTACGAAATTTATATCAGCAAGGGAAAAAAAATCTTAAAGTAATATAATTCTTGGATAGAATATGAATTGCATGAGCTCCAAAAAGCTTTCAACTTATTTTATATAATTTTTAAATTCATTACGATAAATGTATCGTGTATATATATATACGCACACACAGAGAAGTTGCTTTTTTTCCTGCCTGATATTTCATTTAAAACTTTTTCAAAGGAACACATACGGGCATTCATTTTTTCGTCTTAAGAATGAAGTCTAAAATTTTTTAAGCTGTAATAATTTAAATAAACGAGATATTATTCTTGAATAAATGTTTCACATTGAAACCTAAATACTTTGTGAAGTATTTGAGAAAATATGAAGGGGAAAAAAATACTTCGTATTATATATATGAAGTGTTTTTTTTAAAAAATATGAAAAAGTACAAAAAAAAAAAAAAATTGCAATTTGTAATTTATTATAATTACACAATTAAATCTATATAAGTATTTATTCAGATCCATAGAAATTGATTTCAGAAACAGAAGGCGAGCTAACAGCTTTCGATTATTTTTACAATAGGCGTTTTCGAAACATCTCTAAAGAATAATGATATATTTAATCTCTTATAGAATATGTGTCTACTGTAAAATCTTATGAATTCCGCTCATTTTTTTCCTGTACTATTAAATTTACTCTAATTAATTTTTTAAAAATTAAAAGGTTTTTTTTTGTTTGTAAATGTGGAACTATTCTTGTTTTTATATTACTTTTATTCATTTTCACAGAATTGGGGGGGGGGGGAGAAAATACTTAATGATAGGTGTAAATACGAGGGTGAGTCGGAAAATAAGTTTCCCCTGTCGACTGTGGTCAGAGTTGTGCATGAAAGTCAAAACATAGAATGAGAGATTAAAGATAAGACATAACTTTATTTTTCCACATAAGTACCAAGTACATTGAGACATTTGCCATACCGCTTGATAAGCTTCAAAAAACCCTGCAGGAAAAACTCAAGGCTTTGCATACGAAAGAAGCATTTACTTTTGCTTGGACTTTTCGGAGGTTGGTACCAAGGTGTCACAGTACCTGCGCAGTACTGTGTCACTCTGTTGAAATTGAAAGGCGATTCGGAAAGAGCGGCCTGGGCTTCTCAGATCTGGCGTTCTGTGAATGACAATGCGAGACCACATTCGCCTACGGCAACGCAAAACCGTATTGCAACCTTGGTGGGGAGCGCCTACACCATCCGCCATACAATCCTGATCTCGCACCAAATGACTTTTCAACTGTTTCTGGTTTTGAAGAAGAATCTCGCTGAAGGCGCTTTGGAAGCAATGCCGAAGTCAAACAAGCGGTTAAACGCTGCACAACGCAAGCCTCGAGTTTTTCCTGGAGGAATTTTTGAAGCTTATCAAGCGGTATGACAAAGGTCTCAATGTACTAGATACTTAAGTGGAAAAATAAAGCTATGTCTTATCTTAAATGTCTCATTTTATGTTTTGACTTTTATGCACAATTCTGATCACAGTCGACAGGAGAAATTTATTTTCCGACTCACCATCGTATATATTTGAAAAATGTTTAGTGGAAACTTTTATATTGTCAAATGTTATGGACATACAATTGATTCAATGAATCAGTGACTCAAAAAACTGCAGTAACTGAGAATTTTATATAAAATTTGATTAATATCATGATAATTCCCCTTACATTAATCAGAAAAGGGGGAAAATGCATCACTAATGAGCAAATTCCTTACATAAATTATATATAATTAACTGTTAATTAATACATTAACATCATAATTTGCTTAGACCATTAACAATGATATCAATTTTCATATAATTTTGATGAACTTTGCAAATGATAGTTTATTTCTTTTCATGAAATTTAACAAAGGTACACAGAATATCTCACCTTCAAAAATTTTCTGTAATTACTGATGTCTAACTGTAGTGAAAAGAATAATTACTGTAAACTAAATTATTATTTTGATAATATAAAAGATCTCCTTAAATTTAATAAATATTTTTTTTGCTATCGTAGAATGTGTTATTTAAATTTTGTTAAATTAATATAATTTAAGGATAAGGTTTCATTTACAAAAACTAAAAAAAAATTTGAAAAAAAAAGTGCTTTTTTCACGAAAACTTTTATTAAATGCATTTTCTTAATTCTATATAAACACAGTGAATATTTTATTCAATGCAGTGGATCCTGTTATGAATATTTCTTGAGATGAATAATTTTCTCAGTCAGAATTCACAAACAATGTATTTATTTGTTTTCCTGTTTTAGAATTTTTTAAAACAAGCTTCTTTAATATAATAGCAACATAAAACAAAACTAAATGGAATGTTTATAAATAAATCCAAAAACATAAAAATAGTGTTTGAAAAATAATCAAAGAAAAGATACACATTAATTATATTAATTAGTGACTTAAAAATATTTACTTTTTTAAAAATACATTAACAGGAGAGATTCCGCTTTTGATCAAAATTAACACATTTGTTCACTGCATTAGGCAATAAGTTATTAGACTTTTTCATTAAACTCTTTATCAACATAAATTATTTCATTTGATAATAATAAGTCAATAGAAAGTTAGTGTATTTTAATATCCCACTTTGAAACTACAATAGGATTTTTGGCGACAAACCGTGTAATTTTGAACTGCTGTCAAGTGACAAGGATGACATATAAGCTAGCATCCCTTTCTCTGAACTTTCAGACCATGTCAATGTGAGAACTCGAAAGATTTAACATGCATCAGCTGCATGGTCTGCTTTCAATGGTATCAGAACTCGAACCTTGATCGACAATGATGGGCTTAAATCATTAGAAACAACATTATGTTTATACAAGTATATTACTTCTGTTTAGATATTTAGGCATAATTTTTCTTACTACTTTTTCTCAATAATTTTTCTTTCCTAAATCAAGAATGAAAACATATACTCATCACTTAAAATGATTTTTATTTTGAGAGAATTCAATATGTGTAAATACAATTTTCAATAAAGCGCAACAGTAGTAAATATTTTCATTCAACATGTTCTCATTAAAATCCTGAAAAGATAAAAAGTTCATGGAATATTTATTACAATAAAAATTAATCATAAATATATTTATAGTTTTTATTACAAATAGTAGCACATTTTTTAAATACAATATATGAAGAACATGAATATTTTTTTCATTGATATTAATTTTCTAAATAAAACTCCACAATGAACAACTACATATAATTCCGCTAAAATACAGATATTCAACTAAATAATTCATTTTACATATATAGTAACTATCTAATAAATCCATTTACTAACATTTCCCAGAACACAGCTCATTATTCACAGGTAAGAGTTTATTAAAGTAAAATCTTACTTCCAACATAGAATACATTTTTTCCCCCTTTCTGACAGGATTTATTTTGAATATGTTGCATTTTTTGCAAACATATTTTTATTAAGTAGTCCATAATTAATGTAACCACTATATAGCAAAATTCATTCTTTACATAGTATCACAGAAATGGTTTTTATGAATATATAAAAATTTGTTTTGAATATTTTTAGATACAAACATTGTTTATGCAGTTAAATAGATTAAAAAGTTTTGAAATCATTTTTTCTTTCTCAAATATATATTTAAAATTTGTATTTTAAAAATGTATTCTATGCCATGTCATTTTAATGAAACTCTAGTCATTTTATTTACATTTAGTATATACAAGGTAATATTAGGAATATATAACAAAGCATGGATATTTTTAATACAAATTGAATATTTATAGAGGCCTTCCAGAAATTGTATGATAAAAGTGCTAAATTAGAATGGATATTGCTACAAATTAGTCTTTAGTGGAATTAAGACTGCTAAAACAACGCTGAATATGAAATTGATGCCATGATTACTTGGGTACTTCATGTAATAAAACTTCAAAAAATTACACAAACCAAAAGTAAAGGTACAACATGTTTTTGTGTGTGTCTAATTTAAGAATGAATGAATATAGAAACAAGAAATTGTACAAAATGCATACTTAAGCAGTTTTTTATTAAATTAGAGTAAAACAAATTTATAACTTTAATATACACACATGAGACACAGTAATTTGCCATAACTTTAACACAAACAAGTTATATAACAAAAAAAAAAGCACTGTTGGTAGAAAAGTCGGTACATTCTGAGGAAAGTCGTACACCAGTTTTATGAAGGAAAATGTTGCAAGGAACATTACAACAATGGGTTCCAATAAAGAATGTGCCTATCCCAACTACAATGTATTGGTGGCATCAACTTTCCATACACACAATTAAGTTGTCAGACCCCTAAAGGGGAAGTGAACACTAGACACAAAGAAAAACTGCTTTTCTTCACAATAATTTTCACCATTCTCCAAAATTTTCTCTATTAATTTCATTTTAAATTAGAGAAGTGGAATTTTTAAGCAATGCTTTTTGTCAAAGAGAATGTTGGAGTTCAATATTGTTGCATAAAAAAATTTTTAGTACTAGTTTATTAATTCTCTAAAACATGAATAGTGCCATAACTACCATCTCCTATGAAACTATACCACACATTTTTGTTATAATCAATTACACATTTTGGTTTTAAAATGTCTTCTGTCACTTTATCTTTTCTGCCATATTCGGCCATTTCTGCATCATTTATGCTACTAACAAAAAAAACGACTTTCTTTATTCATTTGAATGCAATGGTATTTATGTTGCCTAGTTATATCACTAGCCTTTCCACACCACAGGTCCGAGGTTCAAACCTCGAGGTGGGAAAGGTCAACTCAACCTTTCATCCCTTCAGTGGGTCAATAAATGAGTACCAAGCTTGCTTGAAGACTTAACACTGGGGGGTTCGCTTCAGACTAACCACCTGATTGGAACATCTGCTTATGCACCTCAGGGCCCAAGGTCATGTATACTGATATGGGCACAGTAGGCCTTGGGGCAGTTAAGCCACTGAGTTAAGTTGTATGATATCTAAATCACCTTTCTTTCTGGTAAAAAATCTTTGAATACTCCTTTTTTTTAACACTCAAATATTTGTTTTTTATGGAAAGCAAATATTCCACATGAAATAAAGAACTAAAAAAGCGATTTTAATAAAAATTATACCTTTTCTCAAATAAATTGCTCATCAATGTTACCACATCTCTTTTTCCTTAAGACCAATTGCTGCTTAATATTTCTGTGTCTTTCCCACACTAAATTAAAAATTCCACACAGAACCAAAGTTCGATTTACATAGTTTATATATTTTTTATCCAGTAACAACAGGATCTTTTGGTTGGAAAATACTGAATTAAACAGAGATGTCCTTCCCAATCAATGTAAATATTTTCTTCAGGTATGTAGGGTCTTTAACCTTGTTTTTCAAATTTTCTATGATTTGTCCTAATTTAAAAAAATTTTTTTTTTGCACTTTTGTCTGAGGTGAAATTTGAAAATGTTAAAAAACACTTCTTTAGGAACATTAGATTTCTTGTAAAATACATTTTTCAAATCAGGCTTCTTGGCAATGCCTATCAGTATTATCATTGTGAAGAACACTTTTACAATTACAGTACTTAATCTGAAAACTTGGCATAGAAGTTGATGGAGCATTTTGAGCAAAATAATCCATTTCTTCAACAATCAAATTTTAGTAAATCAAGAGAGAAAACATTAAAAAATAGTTTTTCTACAATTACAATAGAATTTGTTCCTGGTTTTCTAATAAATGTATTAGGATGCAGTTTCTCAAGCTCTTGGTTCCAAGATGAAGTGTCTTGATTTAAACTTGTATGCAAAGCAGAAGGAAAAATTTTGTTGAGATCAGCCTCTGATGAAATGTTGGTATTAAAACTATTAGAAAAATCACTTTCTAACTCCTTAAAAAATGATTCATCCTTTTCATCTATGTCACTAATTAGTTCATTTAACATGCAAATTAATTTTTTTGATAAAAATGCTTTCTTGCCTTAATAATTTTTATTGCTATTGCCAGACTCTCCTGGATATTGTCATTGAAATTATCAATAACTATTGGAGATCAACGATAATCTTGCACAAAATATACATACAAAATTGTGACAGTTTGATTTTTGCTCATTTTTTTTGCCACTTCTATATAAGTCTCCATTTCTTTAATATAAAAAGTGAGTGAGTATCACTTTTTGAATAATAAAATTTCTTGCTTTCATTCATATAAGTAATAAATTATATTGTTAATGGTGAGAAAGATGTTGTACCTTAACTTTTGGAGGCCAATAGTGTTAAACATGCAGAATTGATCAACTTAACACAATTAGTGATATTAAACATATCTTAATCATATGTAACGGTACAGAATATACAAAATCATAACAGAACAAAAATTAAGCATATAATATCAATAAAAATAAATACATTGACAATTTTAACTAGTTAGCACATTTTTTGTGTTTTGTTTTTGGAAAATGTTAACAGGATTAAAAACCTGATCCTTTTTTCATTCTTATTGCATAAATTGAAGGGAAAAAAAATCCTTCATAATACTATAAGGATTAATGCCATTTGATACATCAAAATATTTGCTTGTAATAAATGTATTATCAGTTATAAGACATGCAATACAAATTTGAATCTTCAATATAGACTAGAATAGTTTTAAGTCACAGAAATTTCAATTTTAACTTAATATTTTCAATGATTATAGGATATACTTATAAGTCAGCCATACATACATATATATACATAAATAATTATATGGACTTTATCTCACAGTAACAGACACAACACGTATTCTGATTTATATATAGCAGTAACAAAAAAATTAAAAAATAACGCATAATTAAGGAATATCGTTAAGAGATAAAAACCACCTTGATCTATAATAAGTGCACCAACTATACAAATATACACAGAAAGAGGTTAATTTTTTCCACTCATTATAATTTAATTTAACTCATAATTTGAAATAACATCAATTTATAGAGTTAGGGAACTTTGGAGGTTTTGTTGAACTAAGATTCAATGAAGATGTTTAAATGAAAACTAATGTAAAAATATAATTCAGATTCTCAATAATGCATTAATTTCACAAATATAACCTTTTTTCTCCTTAAAAAAAATAAAGACTTTATAATAGAAACCATGCCTAGTACACTTAAAATTTTTTAACTGATAGCCATAAGATAGGTGTAAAGTTTGGACTTTTTTGGTAAAATAGAATGGATTTAAGCAACATTAGTTGATAACTTTAACCGTAAAAATGAGGGCAGGAATATATACAAAGTTGAATTACAACTTATGCTATAAAATTTATAGAAGTTAATTTATATGATGAGTAGAAAATCATCAGAACAGTTTTCAAAGCTAACAAAATTAATTTTTTTAGATAGACTTCATTTGACACATAAATCTGCTATAATAATATTTGTTCCTCTGACATTCAATTCAAAACAATTTTCATTTTTTTTTTTTGCAAAAATAAATAGTGAATTGCACATAAATATTTACTAATAATTTTTGTTTCAATTAAAAACAATTATGGGTAGAGGAATTCTTATAATATATATATATATATATATAACACAACACGATTTTTACATACTACAATTTACAAACAGATCTCACTATACATTAATATACAAATATTCTGATCTTGACACATTTTGTATGGCAGTACAAACAATTATTATAAAATAAATATTGAAACTAACACTAAGTCATAATTCAAAACACAAAATCTATATATAAATCTGCAAATTTAAAATATGTTGATGAATTTAAAAAAAAAATATGACTTTCCAATAAAAATAGAAAAAATTATTAATTAACAATGCTAACAAGTATGATGCAAGTTAAGCAATACACATTTAAAAATATATTTCTTAGTAAAAATATAATTAAGTAATAAAAGGCATTCATTCATTATATGGACTACAATACCTGAGAACATTCTGCATACATTTTGTTCATAATTTCAATGCTAGGGTTAGAATTGGGATATTGAAAATGAATTCACAAAAATAAAAAATTGTGAAATTATTTTACATCTTGTATGAAATTTTAAACAGAAATTTTAGTAATAACGGACATGAAAATTGATGAACTTGATTGTTGAAGAATATTTTTAATTACTCAGAAAACTTTCATTTAAAGTGGAATTCATTACAAACAGACAGATGCTTATGATTTCTAAATATGATAAATATAATGTCTGATGTTTTTATTTTAATGGAAATTAACAAGTAATTGGATAACAACTTTTTACAACAATATAAAGTAATTATTTTTCAACAAAGTACTTAAATTAAAAAACACATTACACATTTTAGCACCAATTTTTAAACATAAAGTCATTAAAATTAAGCAAAAACATATGGGCATGTTTGTAGGAACAATTCAATAACTATAAAGTGTAAAGACATTACAGTTACAAACACTTAACATTTCACAAGATGCAATTAAACCAAAACACAGAATGTTAAAAAGAATTACTCTTTAATTTTACGTGAAGTGGAATTTGATAGTAACTTTATCTTTCCTTCATGCTTTTATAACTACATTAAAATAACTTGTTTATAAACAAAAACATTTTTATTTTACTAATGTAAAATATAAATGGAAAAAAATGTAACAAAAGTGTGTGCTCAATGACAAAAGTTCAGTATTAATTTTTACATACATAACAAATACTTCATATATACACACAAGGATATGGTTTGAATGATTTCCTGACTGTAAGATAACATTTAAAATTAATACTGTACAGCAGATGAGGTACAAACATTTATATGTTAAAAACAGGATCTATACTTACATAAAAATAAGCTCATTGACTTCACAATTTTAATAATAAGACCAAAATATTCATTGGCAATTTAAAGCTTTGTATAAAAGGAATAAGTGTTTATGACGTATCAAGTCTAATTGTCCTCAATTTCAAACGGTCTGCAAGTACGCAGGCAGCTTCATTGGAACCACCACAATATTTGGAGGATGAGAAAACAGTAAGAAGTTTGCCATTGAGTTGTACCTAAAAGTTAAATTAATTAGATATAAAGCATACAAAAAATTTACAAATCATAATTTTTGTGTAATATGAATTGCATTTTTAGCACTTCATTATTAAAGCCATAACTTTATCCATATTTGACTATATGTCAGTACTTCTAAGCAAGATATGTTTGCCAAGGTATATTTTTCCAATCAAAAATTTATCATACAGATTGTTTTTATTATATCAGAGCCAAATAAAAGTATTTATTAAAAAGCTTTCAATTTTGTTTTTTCAGAAAAAAAAAAAGTAAAATTTGAAAGAGAAGAAAGAACAAATACAAAAAAGTTTTCATTCTGGGGCAATTACAGCCTTTTCCTTCCCCAGGTAATGCATACAATATAAAAATTAAATTGTGACTCATACTAAGGGATGTCTTGAGACTCTGGGGCCTATGCAAAAGTAGGCCCTGGGCCTCTTCACAAATGTACAACCCATCTTATGACCCATAAAAGTAGGCAATACATAGCATACATTGTCAAATACAAAGAAAACTCGAAACAAATAAATGTGTATGACTTACAATCACACAAACTAGCTTGACTGGCTACTGCCTTTTGACTGAATGAGTAATGATGGTGTATGTTGGTAGGCCTATGCCTATACATGGACGACAGTCATCACATGTAGCCGGTTGAGGTATCATCCAAAATTCCCAGTTTTTTAGAGAATACAACTAGAAATTTCATTTGACAGTTGAAATTATTCGAATCATGACCTTATAAAGGCTGTCGAGAGCAAGGGGAGGCCCCCATTGTGGCCCAGGCTTTAAGACGTCCCTTCTCTTACCCAAGTTTTGACTAAAATATCACTGGCTGCAAGCTTGCAATGACAGTGGTAGCCAAGTGGTCAAAATATTGGACTCATGGCTGGCGTGTCATGAGTTTGAGCCCAGTACCACTGAAGACATGCTGTGTAGGGGAGCTTTGCACATTAAATCTGTTGAGAGCTCAAACATCCTCCTGTTGGTGTGGTAGTTAGGAGATGGGGGTGACAGCTCAGGTGTTGTCCTCATCACTTGACCATGGTTCAAAATTACGAGGTCCATCACCAAAAGCTTTCGTGTCGCTGAACAGTACGATGTTAATATTCACTCACTCATACTGCAAGCTTGTAACCATGACCACATAACTACTGTAATTACTTTCTGTAAAGAAAATTCTACCTCTGATATTTTCCCCTTTAAATGCAAAAATCAGATAATTTTCCTAATAAAAATTACTTGTATAGCATGTAATGTATATAATTTTAATAAATGTACATAAATCAATTTACCTTAAACCCAGCCTGCTGGACTTCATGAGCTCGAATGACATGTGACAGACCATTAGTAGTAAGAAAATTTTCCAAAGCCTCACTGGTAAAAACATGAGCAGTGCCTCTTTTCATATTAGGTAAGAAACCCATGGCTTCTGTCTTCTCATCAATAGGAGTACTCACACTCTCAGTACTATATGAGGTAGTAAAAGAAATTAAAAAATTTTACACTTAAGTATGAGAAAAATTTACAAAAATTAAAATTAGCTCCTTACAAGCTTCAAAAACAAAATAGATCACAATTTTTTTTACCTCTAACATAATATTACTGAATACTGAAGTTACTACTTACCCTTTCTTTACTCATAAATTTTTTATCTCACCATTTAAAACTTCTTAATGAATATAACATGTAGCCTGGTTGAGATTTTATCTTGAAACCACGACTAATAAGCTATAAAACTAGTAACAGTACAAACAGGCTACTCTAACCTAAATATATTAAAATTATATAAATAGAAAAAAAAATTAATAATTTTAAAAATTCATAACAAAAAAAATGTTTAAATTAAATAGATGTCAAATGTAACACAAAATTTAAGAATGGAGACTTTTGAACAAAAAGCAACTTCAGCCTAAGAATATAATAAGTGGGTTAAATTAGCTTTTTGATAAACCTTCCATTTTTGCAACTTGATTATACCAGACTCAATATCAAAACGTAACAGAGTAGAATAAGTAAAACTTCAAAATAAACGAATGAGGCTTCAATATTCAAGTAGTATAGAAATAATGCATAAAAATTACATTTACAAAATAATTCAACAAAACAAAAATCATGAAATGAATGTATTACTGATTAACCAAATTTAGGACTTGCATTATGAAAAATAAGTTTAAAAGTAACATACAACTACTACCAGGATATCATAAGCAATGCATGTTAATATACCTGGTTGATTGTTCATTGTATAAAATGATGAAATTTTTAAGTAGATAAAATGTGACAGAAAGTGTAAACCCTGCAAAAAGTAACCTTGGAAAAAAAAAAGACTATCTTAATTTTCACAGTAATCAACTGACAAGTTGACTTTAAAATCTAATTGTTTTGTGTGTGGTAGATTTGGAAGATAAAATTCTCACACATACACACAAAATCAAAGCATTCATGATATTTGTTTTAAAGAAATTTGTAAAATCTAAATCTAAACAACATCTAAACAATAATAAAAGGATTTTTTAACTATTGTTGAATTTGCCTATCTTGTGGGTAGGAAAATTATTATTTGAAGTTAAAAATGTAACACATTTCTATAAATAGGTACATACAAGTTACTATTCCAAAATTTACCTTAATTATAAGGAATTAAATTGTTCCCATTTTATCATAAACATTGCTAAATAATCTATTATCAATTATCTGTCAATATAAATTAAACTTTTTTTGAGTTATAGTTAGTCTTTAATAGGTTAAAGTAATCAATGTAATATTTGGTAAATTTTTTTTAAATAAAAGATAATCAGTAATTTATGTAATGGTTAAAGGAAGTGGAATTCATTACCAACACATTGTCTACTTCAAAAAGATGTAAATAAAGGTTGGTCAAGCAATTCCCAGCAGCCCCATCATGAGGCAAGCCTCTTTTTTACTAATAGAAATTTTTATTGAAAGTGAGGATATCTTATAATGCAAGTATAACAAGAGTATCAAATTTTTTTCAGTTTTATTGTATCATTTAAATGATTTTTATCATATGTTAGCACAAGAACTTAAATCATACTCCCAATATCTAAGCCAGAGGTTCTCAAACTTTTTTGTCTCATAGACCCCTTGCCATGTTTTTAGGTTTTGTGTAACAAATACTTTTTAACTAATACTAAATTTTTGCAAATTTATCAACTTAAATGTTTTTTAACAGCTGGTATAGCCCTACTTACTTAAAAAGTTTTATGTTTCTAACCGTAGTTAAATAGAGTGCTTAAAACTTAAGAAATGCATGTGAATTAATTAAATTAAAATTTCATTAATGTATGAAATAATTGTTACACAGAATAACTGAGCAACAAACAAATGTTTTAAATGGGTGGGATGAATCTGCTGCTTCAATAACAAATTGGCATCAATCTTGTCAGGTTTAACCCTAAATCTACTCAGTTAGTAGTATCCAATCTTTCTTTCTTTTTTTCCCTGTTTTTATTTTGGAGATTGGTAAGCATGCTAAAACTTCTCCTCTTTGGGAGAAGTAGTTCAAAATTTTCTTGAGATGTTTCATAATTCGGAATAAGGTAGGTATATCTTTTTAAAGCCAAAATTGCCGACATTTGTTTCTAAACTTTAGTTTAAGATCTTCATTAGGCCTATTAAAATCAGTTCCTTTTGAAATCAGATTTTTTTTTTAATGGGACAACATGAATTCATTACCCACTATGATATTACCACAGTCAAAGCATTCTCAAATCTAATTTCAAAACATGAATAAAGGGCATTTAAATGTTGAGCATAGGTTGAAACATAATTTTTCTGGTAGATTGTCTGTGACAAATTGAGAAACTGTTAAAATTCGCAATATCCAGTCTTATATTCCTTTAGCTTGATTCTGGCACACAAGAAACACTGAAATGATGGTCCTTTTTTAATAAAATTATACTGATGCCTTGTAATTGCAATTTATATATATTAACCCCTGTAAATTTAATAAATAAAGCTGTTAAATATGCAAATCTGGTTTATACTTGATGATTAAATTTTCTTTTTAAATTTAAGTCACGATCTGGTTTAGGCTATCGTAAACCCCACATTTACACCTCATGAACCCCTTGTAGGTCATTATAGCCCCTGGGAGTCCATATAGACCACTTTGAGAATCACTGATCACTGAAAGATCTTTAAAACTAAAACTGTGTACAGAAAAAAAAATCTTCTTTTCATGGCTTAAATAATTCCTAAGTTGTTTTTAATTACAGCCTTTTGCTTAAAGTTAGTTATCAATGATATTTAAAAGAATCAATTATAAAATATTTCCAGATATGGTAACATGTATCATATACCCATGATTACCGCTACAAAATTTAGCAGTGTGTTTTACATACAGTAGTTAATATATATATATACACACATTAAAAATTACAATATATTAAGTATGTTAACTAAAAATATAAATAATGTCCTGTTGCATTAGAAATTTTCTGTAATTATCAAAATTAAGATTCTTATGATTAAAATAAAAAGAAACTATCTAGAATAATTTTAGTAAATTATTATGCAAATCATACTTGATTGGATCATTCCACATCAGTTCCCAAGCTAAAGGGCTTTCCTTTTCTGGATCTGGCAATGGTTTTGGAATTTCATTGATGACATTGATTGAACCCCCACCATACCAAGGAGGTGGGATTCCACCATGAGCACAAAATACCTGAAAAAAAAACCTAATTCTTAATCATTTTATTTCTGAAAAAAATATTACTTTTAATTCAAAATAAAGCTATATTTTATAATTTTTAACCATAATTTTTGCATAAATTTACAGAGCCATAGAGATCCAAATTTAGAAATACAAAAATAACAGTTTCTGGTAAAATTACAAACAAGTAAAAATAAGCATACAATCACATGATGTTTATTACACAGTAATACTGACTAAAAAAATAATTTTCTTGTTATGCTGAATTATATTTGAAATACAGAAATATTTGGTTTTTGAATTTTGTTGAATTATTAGAGGCAAATTGTCTTGAGTTTTATTTATTTTTTGGCTATAAAAATATCCACCTCCTTCAAATCCATTATTTGTACCATCCACAGCAATTATTTGAGCAAAGGTGAGAAATAATTCTTTTTTTTTTTTAAAAAAATTATCTTTTGAAGTAAAGTAATCTTTTTTATTTCTGCAGCTTTACTCTACTTAACCCTGAGGTGCAGACTGTTAACAGTCCATTGATCAAATGGTACCGGGTTGCCGAAGGAACATTAATTTATTTCCATTTTATTTTCTGTGGTGTATTACTCTCGGGTTAATGCAACTTTTGACGAAAATCACTTTATATTTATTTTTTGGTACAACTGTACTTTATTCAAAAGGCATATTTAAATACAATTAAGTTAAAATTATTGAAAAGTTAATATTAAATAAATAAGTTAAAATATAAACAATCATTGTCCTCCATCCATGGGCAGAAGTAAAATTATCAAACGTTGACTGGTCGGCCATGATAAAAAGGTTGGGAAGCATTAGTCTAACATTTGGGCAACAAGAGCATAGTGCCTAGCATAATGCCTTATGTAAAAACAATTAGCTGTATTTCAATTGTAATTGATTTCATAGTTAAGACCAGTTATATGCTGTTAAGTATTAAACATATATTAAGTAGCAACATTTTATAATCATCAAAAAATAATGACATAAGAAACACATTATAAATAAATTGATAAAAAAGGGGAAGTTTCAGGTAAGCAGAGAAATCCAATTTAAAACTAATTCAAATATTAAAGAAAGGATAAAATAAGAAAAACTTAAGAGTATTGAAGACATAGTTTAATCTGTAAGAGTCTAAAAGCTGAGACTGTGCTGTTATTCAAAAGAGAAGAGAAAAAAAAAGCAGGCCACAAAACTCTCAAGAGATTCTTTATGCCATGAACAACAGAAAATTCCTCTAATAAAAATGAAGATGAGTAGGTCATTTTAAAAGGTTGAAATAAATACTAATTATATCAAAAATGTTTTATTTGTTTCTATTTTTTAAAAAAACAACAACAACCTAAACTAGGAATTTAAGAATGTGGAACACAATATTATTGTAAATGGCTTTGCATGGAACCAATTACCTCAAAATTAGGAAGAGTTTTCGTACTATATTTTATATTGTAATTGGGATGGCCATTTTTTAAAATTTTGTTTCTTACTCTAAAACTAGATTGATAGAAAATTAGAACAAGAGTTTATTACAGGAACATATTTAAGTTAAATGAAACATGTGTTATTATAAAATGCATTCTTAAAGAGTATCCATTTTTATAAGAATTAAAAACTGCAAGAAAGCTGAATGAAAAAATATTACAATTTTATGATTTTGCAATGCATTTAGGCATGAAATATCAAAGAAACCTTATTTGTAGAGATAAATCAAAGACAACACAGCTAACTTTAAAAAAGTGAATTTCATTAGAAACTAAACATATAAAGCACATTTTAAATTTTTTCCCTGCAAACTTTAAAGTGAAATTAATGTAATCCAAAATGCAATGAACTTAATTTTGATGTCTTTAAAAAGTTAGCACATAGAAAACAATACATGATACAAATGTAAGCCCCATTTAAAAAAATGTTCAGCTGAGAGAGTGTAACATTTGGATCATGACCTATGATGTGCTGCCTCCAGTTCTTTTTTTTTTTTTTAGTGTTTTATTCCATTCAACAAAATAAAGAATATTTTTTTTGTAGAAAGATATTACTACATTTAACATATGCTTGTAATTTAGTAAGTTTAAAAGTTTCCCCTCAAAATGAACAAAAAATGAAAAAAACATAATGATGACAGAACATATATAAAATATCCAAGAATAAAATAGACAAAAAGATCAATAGTAAATTTTAAAAAAATACAAAGACAAACCAAATTTATGAAGTGATGTTAATTATATTCCATATAATTTAAATTAAACAGACATTCCATAATCTAACGACTAGTGCAAAACATGATTATGGGCACCTAGCCATATGTAATTATAATCAAGAGCCACTTCTTAAAAATACATTAACAAAAATGTACCATTCCATCAACTACAGCAGCTAGAGGCATGACATCAAAGCAATCATTTATGGCATTCCAAACTTCATTTCCAAACCAATCACCAAACTTTGTCAAACATTCCCTAAAAAGTTAAATAAAATCTATGCAATTCATTTGAAAAATAAAAGCAATATAAAAAGCCAAAAACAATGTGTTGAAATATTAAAAATTGAAAAAAATAGCATCAAAGAAGTATTTATTTTGTCTATATTAATGATACATATTGTTATTAGTAGAAGAGTACTATAAAAGAGCATCAAATGTACCTGTAGAAAGTAAACATTTGTTGAACTTGACGAACTTCATGGTTACCTCTCAACAGAAAAAACTTTTCTGGTGCTAAGATTTTTTGTGAAAAGAGATAAGCAATAACCTGGATATATGTAAAAAAAGAATAAGTATTTTTATATGGTATTTATATAAATTAGTACAGTTAATTATTTAATATTTAAAATATTATTTTGAAGGAAGGTCCCCCCCCCCACTTTTTTTAACAATTACTCATTTAAAAATGATGAAAATGACAATAACTTAAAAGCCAGGAATAAATGTTGAAAATAGAGAAGGGATTTATATAATTACTTCAAATGATTAAAGAATTATGCACAAATAATTATTTGATCAATTGTTCTACTTAGGGAAAACATGAGGACTGGCACTGGACTTCGTAATTTCAAACCGCAGTTCAGTAATGAAGTCAACATCTGAACTGGCACACTTCTCTTGCAACTTTTACACCATGCCATAAGGACTTTGAATACAGATGTCAAGTCTTTTTTTTTTAAAGTCAGTTAAATCAATGATAATAATAAACCCATTTATTAGCATCATAACTTTGATCCATTTGAATCTTATCAAAGGAACCATATTAAAGTTGGAAATTATGTCCAACTCTAATGAAAATCTTAAAAAATTTTCAGATCTTTTTCTTTTTGCTTACGAGAATATAGACAAGTTAAACTTAACCTTAAGTCCTAGTCCAACTAACCCTTAGGTAAAATTTGGAATCAAACTCACATACTCTCAGGTAATTTCAGAGTCTATTTATTATATGTAAGCTTATTATCAGATTATTGTGATTACTTCATTGTAGACAAAATAAATATCAAAATTTTCTTCAAATGAGAAGACAATCCTCGAACAATACACGATTGTTGATTAAACAGTATGAATATTTTTAAAACAAATATATATACAGTTTAACCTCTATATTGCAAATTTTTCTATATAGTGAACTTTTTCCTGGAACCAAGAACATTTCAGGATTTTCTTCATAAAATAACCTCCGTATAAGTGCATTTCTATACAACAAACTTTTTTTCTCCCTATTTTTAAAGTATTTCTGTACATTTCAAGTTATTCTCTCTTTTAACACATTTTAAAGTGGTCATAAATCTTGAACTGGTCTAACTCACCAAGAGCAACAAAATTCTGGGTACAACCGTTAACCTTAATTGTCCAGTTCACTAGAAACATCTTTGATAACCCCCTTCACCCTCAGTGAAGTTGTCTTGTGTCCCTGTGTTTTTGAACTAGTCTCCGTTCATTTGTAGTATTGATCAGCCATACTGATAACTTCGTTTTTTACAGCTTGAAAATGTCAGATACGTAAGCGCTTGAGCATCAAAGAAAAAAATTTGATTCTTCAATAAGTGGATAAAGGCGTCAAGAAAAAGGATATTGTTTAAAAATTTGGTATTCCTTGAAACAGCTTATCAACTAATATAAAAAATCTGAGATAAGCTACAAATCTCTGATTCATCAAATTTTTTTTAATGTGTAGATGAAGATGGCGATGAGGTAGTTTTGAAGCGGATAAACATAATGCAAGATAAAAATGTTCCAATCTTTGGACCTTTCGTAATAGAGAAAGCTCTTTTATTTGTGAAGGTATTAGGATACGACCAATTTCTAGTAGCAATAGATGGTTAGAGAATTTTAAGAAAAGGCACCAAAAAATACGCCTGAATTGATTTTGGGTGCATTTCAAAGATGTGAGGCATATTATGAAACAAAGTATTTTTCAAACAAAAAAACTCAAACAAAATTAACAGATTTTATGAGTAATTATATTTAAGGAGATGTATGTGCTAATGTATGTTTAGAAATTCTAGTTATAAAAAAATGTATGTTTAAAATTACTTGGTCGCTTTAAATCAGAAAATGTCCATAAAATTAATTAATTTTACTAAAAAATTATTTTCTTATTTTTGAAAATACGGTGTATTCCTTGATATTCTCTTTTCTTGTTTTCCTTACAGTTTTTCTTACTTTCTTTTTTTGATAGGTAAGATACATCAAATAAATAGATATTTATTTACAAAAAGATGTGAACGATTACTTTTTTTTAATACATAGTGTTTAGGAATTTAAAATTTGTTTTATGTGGTTTATAAAGTATATTGAAAGATGAACCTCTATACAAAAAATTTCTATTTATGAACTTTTTTTTGGGATTTTGTGACTTTGCTATATAGAGGTCTGACAGTATATATGTATAGATGGATTCCATATTATTAAGTACAAAACTTTTAAAAATCTTTAAGAAATTTATTACTTTTAATTTCTTAGGTGACTTATAATGGTTGAATATAACACATATAATTTATTCTTGCAAGAAAACAATATAAAGTTCATCACATTATCAAAAAAAATACAACGATAAATAAACAGAAGTGAGCAAAAGAAAGAGCAATGATATAATTTCAACTATCAAAGGACAAAAAAGCAAAATAATTATATTATTTTGTTTAAACAAGTATGAATTTTTTATTTGCATCTAAGCTAAGGAGAAAAAAAAAATTATTCATGCATTAATGATTGGATATGTCATAAAACAAGTTCTTAAAATTAAAATGGCAAAGTAAAATGATCTGCACAATGGAATTTTCAAAAAAAAAAAAAGTTATGATTTTTGTTGTTACATAAAAAATTAAGAGAATAATTCAGAACAATGATTACCTCCACTCCATGCTGACCACGATCGACATAATCCCCTAAAAAGAGGAAACTTGCAGGTGTGAGAAGGGGACCCATACGCCATAACGTTTTTTCAAAGCACACCAGGTCAGAAAAATTGCCATGAATATCACCTATGATAATTTAGTTTATTTTAGAATAAACAATTCTTATTTTTCTTTCTAAAACAAAAAACTAAATGTGCAAGTAGTTTCCATATAACAAGTACTTATATCACATGGTTCAAGAATTGTGGAAAACCTACACACAATAAGGCATCTTAGAACCGTATGTTTTTTTTTAGCTTTTTCTTAAAGATTCATGTTTTTGGGTGTGTATTTTTCAAACATCTTTTTGGAAATAGTTATTATGTTTTTCATCTTAGTGCATTAACTTGCAGCCCTAAACTATATCTGACAGGGAAAAAAATGTAATAAAAGAGATTTCATCTTACTGGAACAAACTAAGAAAGGGAATATTATTTAATACACATTATTTTATGGGGTACTTCTGATGAAATTACTTTAATAAATGCAATTTCTCTCAAACATAAAAATAAAATAATGTATTTGTCTAATTTTTGGAATATAGCTTCCTTTTTTGTACAAGTTCTTGGTTTTGTATAACACAGATTTGCATAGCAGAACATTTTTTTAAAGAAAAGTAACAACCATGTTTTTTAAGAATTATCTTACTGACACATTTATTGTTGAATTACAAAGTAAATTAAATTTTATATAGATTATTTGATCATTAGCTGTATATATGAAATAAACAATGAATAATTTAGGGATTAAGTAGTTCATTAATAACTTAATACAATAAAAATAATTACAAGAGTGCAGATGTATACAGATTAAAAAAAAATATTTGTTGACATTTTTAACAAAATAAAATTTTTTACATAAATAAAACAAGTTTGAAATTCATTTACCCAATACATATGCAGGGGAGCTCACATGTAGTAGCCTATCTTCTTTACTGATAATATCATAAGCTGTTTGGCAAATGTTTATTAGACATCTTCCCAGGGCTTCTCGATCAGTGGACCCCCAGCTGAATGCTTCCTTTGGTGTGCGATTAGATGAAGAATCTTTCTTTATGCAGTGTTCGAAGTAAGAAAGCCCCTGAAGCATCTCATTTGCTTGTGATTGCTGATAAAAGAAATTATGTAATTTTTTAAGGAAATTTGAATAAAAAGTATACACTTTTACATTTAAACTTTTCTTCCAACCTCTGAGCTATCACAATAATCAGAGAATAAGTTTAAAATAAGTTCAATTAGTTTTTTGAAATTACAGAACATACCATTGGATGAGCTAAAGCAGAGATGGTCAACCTGTGGCCTGTGAGATTAAATACAACTATGCCAAATACAAACAATTTTTGCAACATTTTTGTCTGTAGTATATGTTTTATTAACAAATAAATCCCATAACTGTTTTTATTTTATCACATGGCCACTGTTTTAATCTAATAAATAGTTATAATGGGTCAAAATCTAATATAAAGATACATTTTCATAAGCAGTCCATGGGATTATAATGTTTTTCCAAAGTGGTCTGCAAGGTTATTTGGGTTGGCCACCCCGGAGCTAGGGGTTGTAGGTTTTACAATTGAAAAATCTTTTAGATAGCAGAATGATGGATAATTTTAGATAATGAATAATAATAGCTTCTACACTAGTGAGTGGTTATTAATGTCTCACTATTTAGCTACTTGAGGGCTTTTAGTGATGGACCTCATAGTTTTGAATCATAGCCAAGTGACGAAGATTACACCTGAGCCGGCACCCCCCTTTCTTATCTTTCGATCCACGCCAACAAGAGGATGTTTGAGCTTCAACAGATTTAACATGCATCACCCCCTTACACAGTGGGTCTTCAGCAGTACTAGACTCGAACTCATGACACACTAGCCATGAGTTTGTTACCTTGACCACTAGGTTACCACAGTCACAGCTTCTACACTAAATCAAGTCATTGGAGTGTGTTCCTTATTTGACATAATGGTGTGTGGAATCAAGTTCATGGTTTGTAGGTCATCACAATTTTAAGTTAGACTCTAGGTTACAATAGCCCAAATTAATACTTGATTTTCCATATCAAATTAAAAAGAAATTACACTGAATGTAACACACATTGATTTATAACTGTTTCTTAAAACATATTACCTCAAGCCTACAACAAATCAATTTATGATAAATTAAAAAATATGCAATAAAAATTTAATAAAAACTTTAATGTATAAAATACAGTACTGATGCTGGTAATAAATAAATCCATATTAATCTTTGAATTGGGTAACTTTTAATAGTTCATCCAATTGCAGTTGATTAAGGAATTGAAGTTTTAAGTCTAACTTGGACTTCATTCTGTTCCAAAATTTGATTAATCTCACAATTAGATTTCAAATTTTGTATACATAATTTTGAACATTCTATTGATCTCCAACATCTCAAATTTTCAGAATGCACACATTCATAATTATTTTAAAAATGTTAATTGTTTCATTATTTTCACAAATTATACATTGAATGAATTCTTTAGTCAAAATACAAAAAAGACCATTTTAAATATGATTGAAATTTTGATACAAATATAATATAATCAAAATTACATCATAAATTCATTGTTGGAAATCAATGAAGTTATAAAATGCTCTTAATTCTAGTAACTTCGCAACAAAAATGTGATAGCCAGTTTTGTTTTGATAAATAGCATAGCCAATTTTATCAACATTTTTTTTTTAGTTTTGATATTTTCTTTTTAGTTAAATTTCTGAAAATAATATTGTAAGATTTCCCTACAACAGAAAAAAAAATGTCAAACACAATATTAATAAAATAATTTATTGCACTTCAAAAGAACAATATTTTATATGTCAAGAACATAAATATCTAATGCTACAAAGATGTATTTCAGAAAACAAACATTTGGAAAATGTAATATTAAAAACTGTTTTTCAACTTATTACCACAGCAGGCATTTGCTTTTGATCATATCTGTTAAAATTATATATTAATGGCATAAGAAATGAATTAGAATTAAATACTGGTTATGAAGAGTCAGAACAGAAATCGCCTGAAACAATCATTTGCTTGAAATCCTTGTTCTAGTTAAAAGAAGTCGGAGGAAAAACAACTGGTGTAAATAATTTAGCATGGTTCAGTAATTGAAGTAAATCTCTTTTCAAAGCAACAAAACAAAGCTAGTTGCAGTTTGCCACATGTAAAGAAATGTCAGTTATAATATTTGATAGAAACACCATGAGATTAATTAAATTGTAAAGAAGGGTAGTATAATCTATTCGGGACTACTGGTATACATATAAAAGGAAAAAAAGTTGGAAAAGGTGGCTTAAAGTATAAAAGTTTTTACTTGGGGGGGGGGGAAGCTCTGAACCTTATTTAAAACCTTTAAAGTACATAAAAATTAAATGAAACTTAAAATAGACTGCACAAATATGTATGCATGCAGTAAATAACTTTTTACTTGGTAAATCATTATTCTTCAACTCCAATAGAAAAGTCATAATAATTCACCAATAAAGTTGTGATAATATGCATTGTTTATATCAATATTAAATGACTCATGTATTTGATTTCAAGCAAATCAAATAACGCTCAGACAGTTTGTAGCCCACATTGCATACACTGAGTAGTGAAAAATGTTTAGATGTATTTTCAAAAATAATTTCAATAAAGAGAATAGTCATCAGTAAGCTCAACGTTTTATTCACATTCATAAGTAATTGAAGGTCATTAAAATAGATATAAAAATTCATTCAACATTAAAATTCTAAGATTGATAAAAGAACAATATAATTAGAGAGAATTCCTATATTTATTAAATTATTTATTTATTTTTTCATTTAAAAAATAACAACTTTTTTATACTTACAAGATTGAATGAATCTACAGATGACACTCGTTCAATTCTTAGTTTTGAAGAAAATTTGACACTTTTACTAAGCGCAGCTGTTCCTAATGTAAGAAAATGGAAAAAAATATTAATTATTTTATTCATGTATGAATTTTTAATACATAACTGAATGCAATCCAAATAAATTACTTTCTGTATTTAGAGGTAATATTCCATAATTTTTAATTTAAATTGAATTTTTCATTATTATAAAAACCCAGAAAAATGATTCACAAGTTATTTCAATTATTATTATATGACCAAATGCTAGTACTAAATTAATACTTATTCCTTTAAATATTTAATAATTTTGTCCGGTTCATTCTTATTCTAAATTATGTCATTTTACAAGATTTTTTGTTCTTTTGATACCATTTAAATTTTTGTTATACAAGATTTCTCTATAAGTAGTTGAGAAAAACCGGCATTACAACTTCCATAAGGATTTTGATGATTAGATGGTAAGCTCTCTAAGAGTCTACATATACATATATAGCACCAAATTTTTAATTAAAAAAATTATTTAAAAATGTTAGATTTCTTTAACATTTTTGTTTCAAATAACTAATGTAACTCGCACTTTTTGAGAAAAAAATTTCTTGACAGATAAACACAGAATCTAAGCAAAGGTTTTAGTTTCATTAAAAAAAAATTACCTTCCATATCCCAGAGTGAATTTACTCCAACCAATGCACCAGATCGTCTGACTTTTACAGAATGTGTAGCTAAATCATATTTTTTTTCAAACATAGCTCCATTCAATTTTTCTAAAATATCATCTGCAAAAAACAATATTTTCCAATATTTAAAATTTACAGAACCTTTAAAAAAGTTATTTAAAAAAGAAAGAACATCCTTACAAACAGTATAAAAAAAATACATAAAACTAAATTAAAATGTTTAAAAGCATTAGATATATATATAACCCCAATAATCATATACTAACTTGTCATAAATCTAAAAAAGCAAAACAATAAATAGAAATATAGCATGACAATATAGGCCAAAAATAAGACTAAGATGTGCATACACACACAAAAAGTATACAAAAGTTAAGAACCAAACACCACACTTTCACGGATTTTTCAAAAACTACAGAATCGTTTTTAATTAAAAATGATAAACATGATAAACAAAAGATGTTTTTCTTAATTTTCCAATCAGATTTAATCTCTCTACTTTTATTTTACATAAATTAAGAAAACATATAAGAAAAATACTTCAAACACTATTCTGTACAGTTTTAATTTTGATTGTGTTTCTAAAGGCTTACAATTCTTTCCAAAATTTTCACAAACAATGGTATAAAGACAATGTATGGATAATGAATTATAATGGAGAACAGTTGGGAGATTGAAGGCAGGTCAATCCCAAGTAGAGATAGCAAGATGGTTCAATACATCACGAAATGCGGTTTCTAGATTATGGAACCAGTTCCCTGAGACCAAATCCAGAAGACCTGTAACAGGATGCATAAGAACCTTAACAAGTCAGGATGATTACTATTTGGCTTTAAATAAAGCCACAATGGGGACAAGGGTGATAGCTTACTTAGAAATGAACTTTGTACTACTTTAGGGACCCCAATTTTGTGGTATACTGTTTGCTGAAGGCTTAATGAGGCAAGGGTTTGTGCCAGGAGACCAGTGATATGCATCCCACTTATTCCAGGTTGTAGAGAATTCCTGGACATCATCCTTGGACACAGAAGTAATGACTCCAAGTTCTCTCTTTACTGTTCTGTTAAGATTCAATCTGAGCATTGATTCTCCATGAGTTCATATATTGGGAGAATCAGGGATTCTCTATCTTTGAAATGTCATAGAAGTGGACCACTATAGAGATGGTAATTAGTGCTAGTTCATCTACTGGGCACTTGGGACAGGCACCGTGGGGCCCCGATAAGCTGCACTTAACCAGATTTTCTGGTTATATTCGATCCTCCAGTGCCAAGGGGGCCTTGTAGATCTTCTGCACCAAGGCCCGAAATGAGCTTAAATTGGCACTGTTGGTATGGTCTGGGCTTATGCTCAGGGTAAGCTGAGGCCCTGGGCTGCTATGAAAAAGTAGGCTTACCTGAGATCTTTAAAAGTAGACAGTATACACATTATCAAATACTTGCTGAAACGATAATTTGAAAAAAATAAATGTGTATGACTCACTCAAAAACTTAGGCACAAACTGGCTCGACCGATGGCAGCATTTTGATTGGATGAGTTGAACGATTGTTTATAGTATTAGGTCTAGACAGGGACAACGGTCATTGCATAGTAATACAGTCTTACCACTTTTGCCAGTTGACAAAATATAAAATATCAACCAGGTATTGCTGCTTTATATAGCGTATTATCTGTTCCTGCTTATGCTATGTTGGATTGACACTTATAACTGCACATCTTTCAAAAGGGCACTTCAACTGCTTTGAGGCATAAAGATGAGGCTTTCCAGAAGGGCAGTTGGCACACAGTTAATTTTTATGGATAATAACTGTCATCCAGGTGGTTGAAAAGTGACTCAAGACAAAGATCTTTAGAAAATGGAGTGGACAGCCAAATCTCCAAACATCATATAGAGCATGTTTAATATGCTTTTGACAGAGCAATTGCAGCTTACCTCCTCCACTAAGAATATTCTCAAAGCCAAGCAGTGTCTTGGTAAAGGATTAGAATTTATTGTTCCAAGATATCATCTATACAAATAAATAAAATTGAAGTGTCTGTTTGTAATTTCAAATTAGCAGCTTTTTACTTAATGCACTAAAAGTATATACGGTACTCATAACAAAAAAACAATTTTTAAAATTTTTGTCTGTCTGTCTGTTTGTTCTGGCTAATCTCGGAAACGGCTGGTGCGATTTAAAAAATTCTTTCACTAATGGAAAGCTACATTAACGGGGAGTAACATAGGCTATATTTTATTCCCGTATTCTTACGGGAACGGAAACTATACGGGTGAACGTGAAACTGAATGTCAAGATGAACGCCAAATTGAACGCCAAGCTGAGCTAATGAAGTCGTTGTTTTGGTTACTGGCGACCGATGCTCTTCATCAGACATAACAGTGTTACGCGCACATCATAATTCGCTGACACGTGCCATAATTTTTTTTTATGATTGTTATCTCACTGTTCAGTTAAGTAGAGCATCGGCTGTTTCGGATGCACTTTTAAAAATAATAAATCAAGGCTTCATAAGCAAAAAGCAATGCAAAAAACAAAAAATTGATAAGTTTTAATCCTTTCTCTTTTTTTTTATTTACATTTTCAGTCACATTTAAACAATAGTTATTATTTGCTTAATATTTATATTGTAATCGAAGAATAATAATTTTCAAGGTATCTTTCATTTTTCTACCTCTCTGTTTTTCTTAATTCAAATTGTTCTTAATTTCTTAATTGTGAGTTTTTTCATTCGTTATATTTAAGCTGTTTTAAACTTTAACAGCTGAACTTTAAGTATAATAATTAGAAATCGATGTTAAACATTGTTAGGTTTTTATTCATGAAAATATTTCAGATTTTGATAAAAAACATAGCATTTATGATGATGTTCACAATCTCAATATAAAAGAAGATTCGTGGTTGTGTGAAAGATCCATTTTATCACCTATAAACGACCAGGTTACTGCGCTTAATCAGCGCATGTTAAATAAGCTTCCTGGTGAATCACAAACATACCTTTCCATCAATACAGTTTGCAATCCGGATGAAACGGTTAGTTATCCAACAGAATTTTTAAACAGTATAATTGTGCCTGGTCTACCTCCTCACAAGCTAGAACTTAAGATTGGCGTTCCCATCATACTACTCCATAATTTAAACCCACCAAAACTTTGCAATGGTACTAGGTTGCGAGTAGTGTCATTGCAAAGAAATGTTATAGAAGGTCGTATAATATCCGGATGCGGAAAAGGTAACATAGTACTTATACCACGAATTCCCATAATACCATCGAATTTCCCGTTTGAATTCAAAAGACTACAATTCCCTGTAAGTGTCAACTTTGCTATGACAATTAACAAGTCACAAGGGCAAACGTTAAGCAAAGTTGACATAGATTTAACTAAGAGTTGCTTTTCACATGGCCAACTATACGTGGCATGTTCATATGCGAGGAATGCCACTGGCGTTTTTGTTTTAACTCAAGAAAATCGTACACCAAATATTGTATATAAAGAGATTTTTCAATAAATTTAATACTGTATATAGAGAGGATGTTCAATAAATTTATACGAAAAAAACCACACAAAAATTAACAAAAAACAAAGAAAATAAAAAAAATAAAACAATAAACACCAAAAAGCAGAAAGAACACAAAAATATAAAAACAAAACATTGATTCACAAAGTAAAAAAATGACATTAAACTCTCTCTCTCTATATACATATAGCGTGTATGTATTTCTTAACGTGGAATACAGAATTATTAAGTTTTCGTAAGATCTGTGAATTGAACAAAACACTTTTTTGTAAATTTCTACGAGAACGAAGTCGCGGGTAACAGCTAGTTGTAAATAACATTCAAGTTTATTGTGAGAGAGTTGCATTGCTGTCAATCATATACCATATTGGGCATCATATCCCATATCAAATCCTCCACAAGTGCTACTTCGTGGCATCATTTTTGGACTATTATGCTTTCATAAGCATCAATCATAATCATTAGGAAGTATCATTCACTTTTTATTATCATTTTTTAAAAATACTTTGAAGTATTTTCATACTAAATTTCACTTCAGTTGGCTTAGTAGTTTTAAAAAATCAGCAAAAAATAAATTTGCACATTATGTTTTAAACATCCATGCAATGTATATATATATATTGAAATTCTTATAAAATTAATTAAATTATATTGATTTACCATGCTTTGATTTAAAGGGAGGGGATAATGCCTTCAATGCAATGTAGTAATTCAGTAAAAATATTAACTTTTGTAAAATTTTGCAAGACAATTTACAAAAAAGATTTTGATAGAATATTATATCATGATGAAATTATCACTACCATGTTAAAAATTTTAACTATATCAGCCATTTTCATTTTTTTAATAAATAAAACCTAACTCCATAATAAAAATTTAATATTGAAAATTAAAGTTTTTAAAAATTTGCTTCATTAATTTTTTTTTATCTCTATTGAAACTTTTTATGTTTAATCACAACTACAAATTGAAATAGAAAAAATAATTTAAAGTTATTAAATTTTTAATTTTAAAAAAAAAAATGTTTACTTAAAAAAATTTTGTATTATTCTACTGATTCTAAAACTTATAAACCAGATTAAATTTTGTTGTTGTTGCTTATCCACTTGGCCTAGACCAAGGCCAAGAGACCGTGTCGCTTAATTAAATTAAAAACAATATTCTCCTCATTCAATAATTGCCCCACAGAGGCACCAATACATGCAATGATATGGGAGGGAGAAGCCATAGCCGAACAGCAGCAAGAAGCATAAGTCTACTCAGATACATTAAATATTAAGCTCTTGATGTGACCAGTCCTAAGTCTAGATAAAGTGGTCTGAGCAACTCTAGGACAGGTGCACTGTAGGGCACAATCCCGGACACTTAGCGGCATTCCAGGCACGATCAGGCGGAGACCTCCAAATAGTTTTGATCTTGCCAGTGAACAGGGAATGGACCTCGGAAGCTTGTAGTTCAGAGGAAGAGGCAGTGGGAAGTTCGCTGCTCTCCCGAGCAAGCAGATCAGCAATTTCATTTCCATAAATCCCAACATGTGAGGGTATCCACTGAAAGCATACCGAACTGACCTGGGTCAATGCAGCTAATTTCAAAAGTATATCCTGCCCCAACATATCCAGGACATTGGACCAATCCTTTAAGAATTGGATAGAGCTTTTGCTGTCAGTCAAAATACAAGTATCAGATGCGCGATTGTCCAAAGCAAGGTTTAAGGCTTCTCTAATAGCAACAAGCTCAGAGCAGAAAACTGAGCTGTCGTCAGGGTTTCGAAAACGATAACGAAATTCCTCAGTATTTGTTTTCATAAAAACGCTACTGCCTGAGTCAGATCTGCTTCCATCTGTGTAGAGGACCAAAGCCTGGGAGGGAAGATTAGATTTTATTTATGATAATAACAAGATTTTTTAAAGAGATAAGTACAGGAAATAAGAAGTACACAAAAAGTTTTTTTAAATATATCCTGAAATATGCAAATAATTTAATAAATATTATTGAAATTATAAAAAAAAATATCAACATAAGATTTTAACTGTACCTGGGGAGTTTTCTCTAAGTCTTTTATTTGGTGCAGAATTTTCTGTTCTGGTTTGAGCAGTTAAACCTCTATTAAATAACAATTTTAAGCATTTTCACACAGATTGAGAATAAATATGCATGTTAAAATATATTTAAATTTAAAAAAGTTTTAAAAATAATATAAATATATGTTGACACAATTTTCATAATTGTTACAACTTCATAAAGAGTATAATTACCTTTTATTATAAATTGCATATAATATTGATTCTGGAGATCTAAATAAATTTGATGTTCCTCTGAACTTCAGTTGACCAACTGTTTGAAGAAAATTTGTGAGAACTAACTTCATTTTGCCTTGAAGCTGAAATGTTCTAAAATATGAAAAGTATAACATGAGCTCAATAAATTAATTCTATGTGAATAAATCTATGATTTAGAATTTCAAATAGTTATTTTATTTATGAACATGACATCTATGGTTTTTTATTAAAAAATATGAAGAACATTATTCACAACACTTCAAATTAGGCCAAACTTTTAAATCTAAAATGCTCTTATCTAATTATGGCTAAAAATACATCACATTTCCTAAAAGGAATATCAGTTTTATTCATCTACTTAATTGAAAAACTAATGTCTAATACTTTAAATTAATATAATCTAAAATAACCCTTTGTTTTCAATCTATGAAGTTTTAGAAGTATGAATAAAGTAGATGGGATAGACATATTTGATTTCACAGACTCCCCCCCCCCTGTCTAGTAAAGAACAAATAACATAAGAGAGAAACTCATAATACATTATAGTATCTAACATTTTTTAGGAACTTAATTACTTACTTTGAATGCTCTTCTACTGCTTTGTCCAAAGCTTCATCATTCAATATAATTTCCCGCATAGTATTTATATCAGAAATCATTGACCTTTAAAAGGAAAAAAAAAAAATTTCAAAATCAAGTCAAATTTTACAAGCATCAATAGACACATAGTTTGCATTTCATAAATTAGTTTAACTGATGAAATAAAGTCATTAACATCATTCAATAAAAAACTTGCATTTTTTTTGTATGCATGTAAAAAATAAGCTATACCTGGATAAAATATTTTAAATACATTTAAAAAGTAAAGCATACCTTAGCATATTTTAAACAACACAAACAACCATAAAGAAGGATATATGTAATGTAAAGAAGAATTCATTTTGTTGTTGTTACTAATGCCACCTGTATGACGTAGTCAGATCAAGGCCCACGATTTTCATCATGGCATCGGGCTAGATTGTACGCTTGTCGTTAGCCGTAGCTTTGAGCACCATGCAGGTGACAGTACGATTTGGCTCAGTTCCACCCCAATTTTGAGGGAGAACATCCTGGGAGTGGTCAGGGGCCTCCCACCACTCCCAGGATCCCCTTCCACCAACCTCACGAGAGGACTTGCGGCTCAACGGCTATTTAGAGTATTCCCATGCCGTGAAGGCACTATACATTTACAAACATCCATGTCTTCTCTGGGATTCGAACCCAGGCCCTGCGGCACAGCAGTCAGTGTCGCTAACCACTATACCGGATGGGCGACATAATTCATTTTGTTAAATATAATGATATAGTCATGGCAATTCATAAGTCAAATCATCTTTTATTTTGGTAACTTTAACATCAGATGAGAAAGTTTTACTTTTTATAAGATCAAGTGCCAGGCGAGCCAGAGAAAAAATTATCTCTTTTCTACATTTAAATATACAAGAAAAAACATAATGGGAAAAAACCATCATATGCTTAAAAGATGGGAAATATTAGTAATTTTTAGAAATTATGTATTTTAAGGAAAAGTCAACAACTCATTAAGGTATGTGTATGCTATTAAGATATTTTTTAACTAGAAATTGCCAAAACATGTCAAAAATTCAAAACCTAATTCTTTAAATGAGGAATCATGAATAAAGTTGTAAACATATAGATTTAGTTCTAAACAAAATGGGACTAGCATTTTTGAAATAAGGTATTTGTAACTATAATTTAGAACAAGGGGGTCAAACTCAAAGGCTAACTTAGGCCAAACAAACAAGGTTTGACTTTAGGTGGGCCACAAAAAATATCAATATTCACAGAAATGAAGGTTTATTTTGAATAATATTATAATAAACACATATAAAAGGACAAGTAAAAGATAATGTTTACACCCTGACACTTTAAATCTCTTCTCTGCGACTAGCTTTCTTTTTTTAAGGAGAATTTTTTAAATTTTATTATACAGTTAATTCAAACTTGCTAATTCAAACTTTCAATAATACAAACTTCTTGCTAATTCGAAGTACATGCTCAGTCCCTAGAAAAACTCTTGACATTTCAAACTAAAACAATACGTTTCGGTACACTCAATATCTCAAAGTAAAATCTGTGGCTGGCCAAACTACAATAATCAATAATACGAAGTTATCTTATAAAACTCTTGACAATTCAAAAACTTACTATTTAGAGTCCTGTAGCAAACAGGTAGAAGCTCACATGTTTTGTGTTGTATTGTCTCAGCAAATCTCCCCTGTAACATAGCCTGTTTGTTGACCATCTGTCTATTATCCCTTCCTTGCATTTTCCGAATCCCCAGGCGAAGATTGTGGTTTTTTTTGCGTCGGACTGACATGCCAATTTATAACTCATCTATGTAGCTTATAGCATGTGGCACTAAATAGGGCATGGGCCGGACTGGATCCTGCCTTGAAGAACCAATAGTGTTGGGGCAATGTCTGAGGGAGCCGGGTGCAAAATCATTTTATTTCCAATTAGGAATAGAAGAGATTTGGAGGGGAGTGAAAGAGTCCTGTTCCAGAATTACTACACAAATGTATTCTTTTAATACAGGACTTTAGCTTCTGTATAATATATTTATACTGTATATAAGATGTACTTTTAAAAGCAATTTAAAATAATTTTATACATATGTGCACAATTGTTGTTTTATTACATAGTTTAAAATTTAAATGTGTCGGAAAAAATATTCAGGAGTTTTTTTTACACTCTTGACAATTCAAAGTTTCTCATTAGCACCTTCAACTTTGAATTATTGAGAGTTGACTGTATATTATTATGTACCCATATATTGGTCGGGCTGCAAAAATGTCTGCTGTGAGCCACATGTGGCCGGTGAGTTTGACACCCACCCCCCCTCCTCTCTGATATAGATATTATAAATAAGTAATATTCAAATTTTATGCAAATATACAAGTTATTATAAGCTGCATTATAAGTTATTATATATGCATATACATAATTTTTAAGAGAATACTAAATTTATTTTCAATGCTAAGTTAAACACTAATGGAACAAAAAAACACTATCGAATAGTTGAATCGATAAAGAATATTATTTTTTGGAAATACAAGATAAGTAAAGAACTTTATAACAAAAGAAGCACACATTAAAATACTAACGATAAGAATTTTAAAACACTTGTCATATAGTATGTTTAAATAATTAATCTATAAAACATTTTTAAAACAAGATCAAAATTATTATGGATAAAAATAACAGATTTAATGTAAAATTTTCTAACTAAACAAATCAGCCATTTTTCATATAGTTTTACTTCAGCTACATTTGAGTTTATCATTAAAAGCCACATAAAAATATCAAATGTACCTGAACTCGGAATTTTCCAGAGCACCATCATTATTGCCATCATAGTACCGAAATATGTATCTACAGCGCATTTCAGCTGGAGCACCTCCATGTGGTGTAGTCTGGTTCATAGCAGCAAGACCATACAGTACATCTTTAAATGTCAAATGGCCATGACAATTTACATCAAAGGCTCTTAATAAACAGAAAATAATAAGATTGAATTTATGAATTTTGTACATACATATGCAAAATTTTCTTAAAATTTATTTATGGATTTGTAGAAATCAATTTTTAGAATCATTTTTTAAAAAAGAGTATTTTATCAAAATTTATTTCTTAATGAAATCAATTTCAACTTTATTTTTTACCTTATAAAAAATTATATATTTTAATTGTGTTAAAAAATATTTTTAATGTACATTTAAAGAAAAAACAACTGATTAATTATTAAAATAGAAAATTTAGGATAAGTACTACAATTTTTTTGCAACAGTTATATGTCTGAAATATTAATGATATATATACATGTAAGTTACCATGAAAGATTAAAATTAGATAACATTAATGTTCTCTGATGAATGTCAACATATATCAAATACATCAGCGATAGATGGAATGTTTAGTTATATTATTATAAATTTGAATCACAACCCTGGTATATTTTAATAAACAAGGATAAACTTGGTGGGAGTTGACAGACTACCGAATACCTGGCATGGCTGAAATACTCATAGTTGGACTGGAGCTGAATATTTTGAATAAGTTTTTATTCTATTATTAAAATACAATTCCTAGGAGTAGAAGTTTTTATAAATTCTCTACTTAATTTTCATTGCTTAAAAAAAAAAAAAAAAAAAAAAAAAAAAAAATGTTTTTATGATACACTGATAAAAAATCAGAGCAACTTTTTTCTTTGTTAATATTAATAATTATAAATTACATAAAATCTAACAAATAACTATTTCAATGAGTATGAATTGCTTGGAATATCGATCACTGAGAAAAGCAGCTGCAACTTATTTGAGAATTGGAAGGTAAGGCCGAACATGTGCTTCAAATGCAAAAATATACAGTTGCAAACAGTAAAGGATTATTGTGCAGTTCAATGTGTCATAACATTTAAATTGTTAAGGGTAATTAATCGAGGGTAAACTTATAGAGGACAACATGCCCAAAATATCTAGGAATCATCCTAGATGCTAAACTAAGATTTACCCAGCATATTAAGACTTGTGCCAGCAGGGCTTTGAAAAAATTAAAGATCATCAAAAGCTTTTGAGGTACAGATTAAGGAGCAAATCCTAAGACCTTAAAGGCAACGCATATTTCACTTGTAAGACCGATTATGGAATATGCCTCTTCCATCTGGGTACATGCATCTAAGACTACACTAAATTAGATAGTGTTCAGACAAGAGCTGCAAAAGTCAATGTTGGGGCAGTGTCCTCTGCTAACAACTTAAAGGTTGTAAAATAGTGTGGCCTTGATAACCTTGAGAAGAGAAGATATAACTTGATCAAAATCACAAACTGGGCTAAAAGTTGTGTACCAACACACCTTGCTAGGAGAACCTTTAAAAATTATAATAGTAACACAAGATTAAAAAGATCTTCTCCAATGCAATTTGATAGTGAAATTAGAATACCCCTTGGTCTTGAACACAACAAATTTTCTATTTATCTCGCCTGGGCTTCCTAAGAGCACCACAATTGTAACTAGTCTATTAAAGCCATGTAACAAGAGTGAGCCTAATAGTATCATCAAGGCAAAAAGGCACAAGACTATTGATAAATATCCAAAAGAGGATTTTGTGTTTGCTTATACAGACGGTTCTTCTGGTGAAACATTCTTGAATGGGAGGTTCTGGGGTATTTATGACCACTCCAAGTGATACAAACTTCCAACGAGTAATCGGTGGCCTCTTGCTTCACTTGTGAACTTTAGATGATAATTGAAGCTCTTGATCTATATGAGACTATCCCTATTCTAGAACAGGCTAAAGGTCTCGTCATATTCAGTACAACCCTCCAGGCAATTCTAAATATAGGTTCCTGTATTACTAAAGAGATTTTCTCTCATCTGTTTAGATTACAGGAGTTAGATAAAGTCTACTTCCTCCAGTGGTTATCTGCACATGTTGACATTACAGGCAATGAAAATGCGGATAAACTGGTGAAAAAAGCTAGAAATCTTAATAATGACAATTTTGTCAATGTTACTTTATTAGACACAAATGCTGTCACAAATTTCAAATTAAAAGAGAAGTCAATTCCTGTAAAGCATCAAATCTGTAATATACGTGGAGACCGCCTAATAGCAAAGACTATTGTTAGGCTAAGAACAGGTCATCACAAAGGAATGAAGTTTGATAGTAATGGTAGAAGAACTTATAGCAATTGTGATAATTGTTTAAATACAGAGCTAACAACTGCTCATATTTCTGACTGTCCAGCTATTCTTGCTGCTCTACAAGAAAAAGGGGTCCTTTTCTTGTCAACAAACCTCTGTGTGGACAATATTAAACAGATTGCCAGAACAGTCATCTGGGCCCCATGGTACTGTCTGATTTGGTCCTGCCATGGATACGACATCATCATTTAAATTGTTGCAATAAAATTACTTAATATTATTTACACAATTTATATGTAGATTTATTATAAGCATTTATTTCTTTTCTGATATAGAATGTACCATTCATTTTAGATTCAACAATTTATTAACATGTGCTGTTACTTAAGCTTTTTCCTACTATGACATGTATTATAATATTACTTATCTATTTCAACATACTTCATATATTAAAAAGTGGCATTTTTGTTTCAACATAAAAACATCCATATTTAACATTCATTATATATAAGTGCATGCCAAATATTAACATTTGTTGATGTAAGCGAAAAATAATGATATTTAGTAAATGTTTCAGACATACAGCAAATGACTGAGTGAAAGATGGAATTCACTGTGAATATCAACATTCATCAAATATATAGATCAGTCTTTCACAGTAACATATATATGTTACTACAAAAGTTTTCAAGGCAATAAATACACATTACTTAGCCAATTTGCAGATTATCAGATTTGTTCTATTTAAGTACAGATTAATTGATAAAATAAGAATTTTCTGTATATTTAATGTAATGAACACATTAAAATATTAATTGTTAGGATGCAAAGGTCAATTTCTTTAATTTCCTTCTGCTTTCTGATGCATGTGATAATGATGTTTCTCCATCAGCAGATAAAATAATTGGTATTAGACAGGATTCCAGAAAATGTTATTGTAAAACTAAATGTTGTCACAAATAAGAGTGCTTGTAGCAAAATTTGTTTTGTAATTCATAGATTGCAATAACAAGTAAGCATAATTTATCCTATTTTTCACAAATTCCTTTCTGTAATTACAATATTTTTATACCATATAATTAATTACATCTATTCTACTTTGTTTATTGATTGATTCTATCAGATTAATTCCTTAGAGAATAAATTAGTATATAATAAAAATATATTAAGCATCAAAATTGTCAATAATGTTTATTTGCAATCTAGGTATTGGAAATTATTTATAACTTATGGACTAAAAATACAATATGCGCTTTATAAAAATACAATATATCTAATTTTACAGAGTTCTTTTTTTTTTTGAAGGTTATTTTAAGCATGCTAAAATAACCTTCTATTCAAGCAAAGATTGTATTTTAATTTTAATTTGAGTCTCATGGTAAATGTATAAAAATAATAAAAAAAATCAGAAGAATAACTAAGTATTGAGAAAAATGAAGCAATTTTCTGCACATTAATGTGTGACTGGGCCCTAGTTAAGATCAGAGATCAGGCAATGTGCACATTACCTAATCTATCCAGTTTTACAGTAATATATATATATATAAATCCATTTTCAATCCCGAATAAATGCATACATAATATTGAAAATGACTAGCTAATAAATAAATGTTATATTGAATAAAATTTTTTTAGAAATATATACAAATATTGATTTTAAAAGCAACTTGTATTTAAAATATCATTAATGAACAGCATACACTTTCCAAACAAAGCAATTTAAATTTATCAAATACATACTGAAACTAGCTTTCAAATAAGAGAAATAAAACAAAATATTACCTAAAAAACTGTTTATAAGTTTTTGTAAGTGTTTCTTCATTCCACCAATTGAAAGATTTTAAATACTTTTTGAACATGAAGATGTTCATGGACTCACATGGATATACATGGCACATAAAATCATAGTAGATTAGCTTTTGAGCTGAAATAATATAAGAATATTAATAAGAAAAATGTCAAATAATTATAAAAACATAATACTACAAGGATATCATAAATATAAATTGTTTAATTAGAATTAAACCAATTAAAAAGAATTTTGTTGGTTTTTCATGATGTTGGTCCCTGGTTTTTTTTTATTTTTTATTGTTGAACAATAATAGAAAAATATTAATTTTTGAATCCTTTTAAAAAGTGCTACTAAATTCTAAGCATTTAGTTAGAGAATGCTAATAAAAGGAAATTTAAGTTTTATACAAAACTAATTTACATACATCAAATAATAAAATTAAATCAATACTAATTTTCTCTTTTCAAATAGTGATTAAAAGGAGCAGTTTTTTAATCAAAAATTACCATATTTATTCAAATTTAAGCTGCCATCAATTTGAAGTCGCATCCAAAATTCTCAACATGTTTTTGTGAAAAAATGTTGTCATCAATTCTAAGCCGTACCCCCAATTCTCTACACATTTTTGAGAAAAAATTTAAAAAAAAATTGTGTAAAAAGTTTATCAATATCCGATACCTCAGAAATTAAGAAGAATTTTTTAATGAGAAATAGTAAGAAGTTAATAATTAATTTATTTTACCAGAATTCAAAACTTTCAAATACATGCATGAACCTATAATAATTCTAACAGTCAGTATCATGTTTCGAAAAATGATTTATCACTCCCATTGTCACAGCTGACTTTGGAATGGGTCGTCTTCCGTGCCAACCAATACATTCGCTTTGCAGCATTTAAAAAAAAAAGAATGCATTATAGAAGAATGCATAAGAATTATTGAAGACTGGAACACTTACAAGCAAAAATTGTATGATTTTGTATATGCCGTCATCATATATATTGTTTCATCTGTATCAAATTTTCAGTGGCCTCTGCTCTGTTTCTCTTTTTTTCTGTATATAAAATTGCCTTTTCATACTCTTAACATAGTGAACTCATCTTGATGCTATTACCAATATTTTTTATGCTAAGTTGATTAAAAGAAAGCATATACAAAAATATTTCCTAAATACGAACAGACAACGATGTTTACAACAGACTGAATACTGGAGATAAACTGCGGAATGGGATGAATCATCGATGCAAGTAACTAAAAGGGACAACTACATTTTTTTTAGAAAGGGGTGGAAATTCAATTTCTCCCATCCAACAAATGTTTTGCCTTTGATTCTAAGCCGCACCTGATTTACAGTAGCATTAACACTGGAAAAATAGTGCGGCTTAGATTCGAGTAGACACATAAGTTATTTTAAATAAAATATACCTATAAATAAAATAGGAGATTTTAAGTTTTTTAATCAGAGTAGAAAGAAATTAAATTTTTACCTTCTGCAGTGAAACCAGCTGATTCTATGAGATTATCATAACTTGTTTTGGGTGTACTGTCAGTTTCTTGAACATGATTGATGAGTGAAGTATTTACTTTGAATTCTGAATATTCTGCTATAGGTAAATGTGGCTGCTTTAAGACTTTGTATAAGATCAATGGTTCTGGGCTCCTCAAGTCATTTTTGATTACTATCTGAATTTCTGATGGAGAGAACCACGAGATACAAGATTTCTGAGAAAGAAAATTATAACATAATATTCAGAAAATATTATTGCTTGCTAAAAGCTAAATTACAACAATGTTATTATCTTTACTGTTTATTATATTATCTGTAAATTTTTGTTTGCTATTTGCTCTATATCATTTTGATAGAATAACAGAATTATTCACCGAGCTCATGTTTATGTAATATATAAAAATTGATTGAATGTTCATTAATATTCCATTTAAAAGGAACAGGAAGACTATTAGCAACAGACCACATAATTTTGAATGACAATCAAATTAGGAAGATGATACTTGAATGAATTACATCACACTTTAAAGCAACACAAGGGCTGTTGACAATGGACCTCGTAGTTTTCAAATGACATGGATGACACTAGGGTTTGCAATCCCGTGTCATATTATCAATTCCGGGATTACATCATCTCAATCCCTGGATTAAAATTGGACTATTTATTAAAAATATTTACATATTAGCATAGTTGAAATTGTATAATAAAACTGAAAATATAGTTAAAAATTGATTTAATATTATTTTAATGAAACAAATAAAAAGTTAATTCATCATAAAAACAAAAAAATAGTATATAATTAAATTTTAAAAAAAAAAGCATTTCTTCATTTCTTGTGTTTCTGTAAATAAGCATATAAAAACACAGCTTTTCCAGGCTTTCATCGTTGGAACAGCTTCTTATTTTTGTTATACATTGTCCTGCTGTAGAAATGCACATTTGAATTCTTCACTAGTAGGTATTATCGTCATTAAATAGGAGTTTTTTTTTCAGGTAGTCAAAACATCTCCATCCATTTTCAAAAAGAGACATTTCTTTTTGAATTTTTAATGCAAATGTCTCAAATCTAATAGACTGCATTGGTGCATATACCTCTTTGGTAACTTTATTTAGTTCTTCTGCTACACTTAATGATTTTTGTATATAAATTGATCCAGTTATTGAATCAGAATGTAAATCAATTTCAAGTGTTACCTCAATTGAAATTGAAGATCCAGTTGCATGAGCTGTTAGTAATGCAATGGGATTTGAAGTGTCTTAAGTCATCCAAGCAGGTCCACTATTCATTAACGGCATTTGATTGAAGAAGGAAAAGTGACAAAATCTATTCTTGTGATGTTGCTTATATTATTGTGTAAGCATTGTAGTGAGCCCCTTAGATCTTTGTGACATTCTCCCATACTATGCATATATATTTTTTTTACATGTAGCACTTATAATTGTGCACAAAAATTCTATTTACATATATCATAAACAGAATATAAATTTTTAAAAAATTAAATTCTAGAAAATTTTTATGAGAAAATTTTTTTTAAATATAATTTAAACAAAAATTTAATCTTGGAATTAGTTATTTTAATCCCAGGATTTCTGGATTAGAAAAAACACCGGGATTCAGGGGTTTTGGAATTCCTGGATCCCAGGGCTGAAACCCCTACTAAATATCTTTCAAAAATTCTAAATGCCTCTGTCCAAGTTAGCTAACACCGGACATCCTGAGGGTGGGAAAAATGTCTGTTTTCTCACCCCACTCGTGATGGAGAGAAAGCTACAGATGAAAATAAGAGAAAACATATGAAATTTCACGGTTTAACATCACTACTTCCTCGAACCCTTCAAGGTTCAACATGCAAGAAAACTTACATTAACCGTATACAGTACAAAACAAGTAAATAAGTTACATTAAATGTAATAACAGATTCACAATACTCTGAAAAAAAATTTCAAAATGTAATTAAGGCAAAAATTTAATCCTGGGATTCCGGGACCCTGGGGCAGCAAACACTAGATGACACCTTGAGCTGGTTACTCCTCTCCAAATTTTCACATCCCCTCAACAGAAGGACTTTGAGACTCAACAGATTCAAGGTGCATCAGTCCCTCTACACAGTCCATCTTCTGGGGCACAAGGGCTCAAACTCATGACATGACAGCCCAAAGTTCGTGATCATGACCAATGGGGCTACTGGGGTCAGGAAAAAGATGCTTGAAACAATAGTCTACTCTATTTATTTCCATATAATGTCTGCATAAGGACTTTGATTTCTGATAGATTTAACAAGTTACATGATGAACTTTCAATGGAATCAGAGCCTAGATTAAAATTTCACTGGTCATATGCATCTGACCCACAAGTTACTTACTATAGCCATGTAACATACAAAGATGGTGACTAGCCTAAAATAGCAAATCAGTATTGATCACCCCCATTGCTTTCAGCTAATCAACACTACAATCTTAATATGATATTGAAAGAAAAGTGAGAAATATAAAAATATATCAGATTTATTTTTCTGTGAATTAGAAATTTTTTTAAATTCATGTTCATTTCCTTTTTGCAAGAATAATTAGCCTTTGTTGTATCCAGAAATAAGCAAATTAGATACATGAAAGCAATTTTGAGCAGTTAAGACTACAGAATGGAAGATGTAAAGACAAAATATTCTAATTACATTTTAAAATGTACACAAATTTACATTTCAACTAATAAGGGCTTTTTTGAACTATTACAAAGATACCTACACTACCTTAAGTACTGAAAACTCTTTGATATTTCCATGAATTAAAAAACAATGAGTTTCACATTAACTGTAGGTACAGGCTAAAAAATTGAAACAAATATTTATTGTATCCTAAACAAAGATTGTAAAATTGGAAAGAAAGAAATCTGGAAAAAGTACTTTGAAAAGAGACAAACTTTTCACAAATGATTGAAGGCATAAATGCAAGAAATTTTAAATATTGTATTCAAATATAATGAATTGATTTCTGAAGCCAATGAAAATGGGCAAATGATCCTTGAAACATTAAAGTACAATACAATCAAAGCCTTAATTTAAAGAAAAAATCTGTACCACCCATACAAAAAGCATAAGATATAAAAAAGTTTTTATAAATAACAATTGAAAACCTCTTGATTAAAAAGAGCTTCAAGGTGACAATTCTATGAAGATGATATAACTATTCTATGAGCATTTGTTTCAACATATTAAAAGATTATTTCGGCATTCAGAATGATCATAACATAGTTTATATAATATAAGGAATAAATATATAAATTTCCTACATGAAATGGATGAATTTAATGTTTCATTCTATTTAACAACACAACTAGTTCTCAGTAGCTTGTGGTTTAAATAAAATTCAGAACCGGAGATGATAGACATATGTAACTACGAACATATTTACAATTAATTCACATTTTATTTCATATAATAAAGTGCAGATTGAGAAACAAAACACCTTTGAAGATGCTGTGAATATTTAGAGCTTAAAAGTTCTAAACTGTGATTGTATTTTTACAAAGGTGAACAAAGACATAGTCAATACATTTCTTGTTTACAGTAATAATGACACAGTTTGTGGAATTGCACAGATATAGTTAGGGTAAGAAGAAGAGAAAACATGTCACAGGTAGACACAGTTAATGTTGGTAAGTGTAGGAAACAACAATGTAAACTTATCCCAACATATTTGCAGCAAGCTATTTGTGCATACAGAGCAAAATATAGGTGCATCAAGTATTAATGCATTTAATAAATATGTTCACTATGTTCAGAAATTCCAAAACAAAAGATATGAATACTTTACTTCCAAAAGAAGTTCCACTTCAGCATAGAAGATAACTCTTGTAACAGCAGGCAGCTTTAAATGATACTGAATATGGCACATGTGAATTATTCCATGAACTTCAAATGATTGGCTAATACCCTAAAACCAAAGAGAAAAATTATAATTATTTCCTACTTTTAAATTTATAAATATGCATAATAATGAGACTCAAACCAATTTTGGCAAATCTAAATAATGTTACTTTAAGGTTGTTGAACTATTTTGTGTGTAACATTTGATTAACCTACAGAAGACTTAATATTAATATAATTATCCCTCTCATAGACTATTTTATGAAATTTTGTAGAACTACATTTTCAAATGAGGAGAAAAAATATGGATTTCAGAATTAACACATATTTATCTAAAATTTTCTAATATATTTCATTTAATTTGTTTCAGAGAAAAAAAAATACTTTCAAGTTCAAAAAGGGTTATCTTAGTTTAGTGATACCTATGTATTATCACAACAATTGGCAACGTTCAAGATATTCGTCAAGTTGGCAACCCCAATTTCGCATATGTCATATGCACTAAATTGGCAATCATGTGCTTTGCTTCATATAATGTTGCCAATAGGTTGCGATAATACGTACATACTGTTTAGTTTTACTTTCTATTCTGGCTTAATTTATTACATCATGTTTCACCTAAATTAAGTGTATAAGAATTTTTTTTTCACATGGATTTTTACTGAAATAGTTTATTATGGCTACATTTAGTAATAAGTGTTCCTAAATAGATCTAATTAAGAGTTAACTTTATGATATAAATTTAATACAAATACTGAAAAAAAAAACTATGATTTATGTGAATATCAGCCTCAAAAATTTTGTACTGAATTTATAAAAAAAATTTCTCTTTCTCTATACTGATTACTTCCCAAAAAAACTGATTTTGAAAGTTTTATGTTAGACTTTTGGAGAATATAAAGAAATAAAATTTTCTTTTGTTACAAATTCATCAAATTTTCTCTTCAATTAAAAATTTTTAATGAGCAGTTTTGACAAATTGGTAATTTTCATAGCTGCTAACTCCTTAGATATATTTTATGACAAAATTTAAAAAAAATTTTAATATGCATGTAACTTAAAATTTTTGAATTTGACTTATTTCTCAGAAATAACACTAGAACTAACTGCACTGGATAACTGACAGCAGTTATTACAGAATTAATCTACATATAAATATATATATTATATAGGCAACATATATATACTATTCATACGAAATGTACAAATGTTTTCTCAGAATATCAACTAACTTAGACTAGTCTGTCATCGCATTTTAGATAATCTACATATTTTTTTATACATGTACTATCTATATAATATATATGTATCTTTTGATGAATTTCATTAAATCTACATGGTTTAAATAATATTGTAATATTATTTTAACTTATTTACATTACATTATTATTTTATAAGAAATACTATAATTTCAAGGTCCTTTCCAATGAGGATAAATTCGTTGCAGTCCGTACTGCTCATGTTAAGTCACAATTAAAAGCGATTGTTGTTACCTGCAAAATATCTTCTGCGACATTTTTCCAAGTTTTTCCTGGATCTACTTCTTTGAAAGGCAACCACCAACCGCAATTTTCTGCATTTTGTAATCCAATCTTTTTATCGATAGTTCTAGAGACAAGCACACATACTGTATCATTCAAATTTTTTCCAATATTTTCAAACTGTTCAAAATATACAGAATAGTCTGTCATTTTACTTTAGATTACATATATATTCCTCTGGTTTTTATGAAAATTACTTTTCGCATGAAGCGAAATGAAATACAAGTGGGGTTAAAAGATTTTAAAGGATGTTCTTTTAAAAATTACATTTTTAAATTTCGAATAAATTTTTTACGGACGGCGGATGCACGATCAAACTAAATCAAAATAAACAATCTGAGGCGATTACGATTACGATATGCAAATTATTTCCGCTTCGGTACAGTGAACAGATTAGCTTATCAGGAAGGCTCAAAACCAAAACCATACATAAAGTTGTATTTTAGAAAACCGAAATTTTGCATGCAGAAAAATTTAAATATTGAAAAAGAATCAGAGTTAAATAGTTATTTCATATTATACTTGAAAATTTGAAATTTTACAAGCACTTGTAATCCGTAGGTGCTCTTAGAGAAACATTTTGTGTATATTCTGTTGATTGATTGATTATATGTCGCAAGGGGGGGGGGGGAGCAATATTCTGTTGTGAACTGTAGTGAAAAAAATAAAGCGCCTGTTTTGAATTGTATACCGCTGAACTCTTGTTTTGAGACCATTTACACACAACAAGACTTGATATTAAGAATTTTTGAGGTACATACTTTTTGCAATTGATATTAAGAATTTTTAAGTTACATACTTTTTGCAATCAGGTGAAGGCTGAGTAATAAGACAAGTTGACTGTTTGATGCCCTGATAATCAGAACAACTTCAAAATATAACTTTTTCTTTCATATAATTTTTTTTTTCCTGTCTAAAATTTTGTTGGCTTATTTTTCACATACTGCACAGTTTTGATTTATATTGCGTATTTAAGTTCTTAAAAATTTATATTGTTTGAATCGTCCTCATCATTTTGCGAGGAAGAAACTGTATGGCCATTACTTGCATAATGCTTAATTATCGCTTGTCAAGTCTCTACTGAGGTTTTCTCGTAATAAATACTGCGTACAAAGACTTCAAAGAAATTGTGATCTAAGTTTGCAAATTTTAAGGAATATTCTATGTTTTCTCATAAAATTGCAGCAACACTTTTTAAAAATATATCTCTAAGAAAAAAATAAATTATATATATATTTCTATGGAGTCAGTCGAAGCTGTAAATTAAGAGATTTCTATACTCTTCATAATGGAAATCCAACTGTAATTACATTAAAAATTGTTTAATTCCATTTCTTTTGGTTTATTTCCTAAGTAATGATTTCATGGCAATGATATCAACTGGTTCTTGAGATATCAGTTTTACAAAGGTGCAGTTTTGTGAGAAGCTTGTTTAAACTTTATCAGAAGTTTTATGGTATTTACATATGTCATTAACCAGGAACATTGGGGAAATGGCTGACACTTGCTAAACAAAAGTTGGTCATTTTGTGTGCCCAACATGACTCAAAGTAATAACTAACACATTTTGTGAGTTGTGGTGCACTGTTTTGGGCTAATTTTTGTTTAACAGAAAGTGTTGAGACGAGATTATATTAAGTATCAGTTTCTTTTTGCAGTTACAGTAGTATTTTAAACTTGTGAGTTTTTTTTACTACTCAGTAAAAAAAGAGGACAGATTTAGAAAGCCAATTATTTGAATTTTGAAATAATAAAATAAAATGTTGTTGTTACTAATGCCACCTGTCTGACGTAGTCAGATCGAGGCCCACGATATTCATCATGGCATCGGGCTATATTGTACGCCTGTTGTTAGCCGTAGCTTTGAGCACCATGCAGGTGACAGTACGATTTGGCTCGGTTCCATCCCAATTTTGAGGGAGAACACCCTGGGAATGGTCAGGGGTTTCTCACCTCTCTTCCCCTTCCACCAACCACATGAGAGGACTTGCGGCTCGACGGCTATTTAGAGTACCCAATGCCGCGAAGGCACTATACATTTACAAACATCCATGTCTTCTCCTGGATTCGAACCCAGGCCCTACGG
>BMAO01012471.1:0-20776 GCA_019973975.1 Trichonephila clavata
AAATGTTTTCTTATTTTTAAAGATTTATACTTCAATAAGCGATATACTTCTACTACCTTCAATCCATGACTCTGAAAATGGGTATAAATGAATAAATTTTTTGATATTTAATGTCAACTGAATTAGAATATTATAAATTGACTTGGCGAATATTACTGAAATAAAATAAAATTCCCTTAAATGCAATTTTAGAAGAAAAATTAAGAATATCTTCAAAATATTCTCCTTTATGAAAAGTAGACACTAATAATGCTTTACTTATATATGGAGATAAACTTTCACAGAGCCTTAACTAACTAGGAGTTTAAACGCTAAATTATTTTCGAAATTATAGAAATGAAGTAATAACTGATGCTTTTCCATTAAAATTTCTCAATTTTAATATATTAAGATATGAATGAACATTCTAAGTAATATATTCAAAAACTTTTGTTCATGCCTGCATAGAAAAGTCTTAGTTATATCCAGGCAAAATATTATTGTTATAGGAGCATTTTCAATAAAAGGATAATATTTTGAAAATACGTTATTCTTTCTATAATTTGCCAAAATGCATTTAAATAATTTTTCTTGTAATAATGCTCTTAAAACAATTTTAAATGATTATATTAATTCAGGTAGTACTAAATATTAAAAACAGTATTCATTTATACGCTTTTTCAGAAGCCACAACGGAAATTATTCGACACTTTAAAATATGGCAAAATAATGCTGATGAATATTTGACACGTAACTTAAAACCTTATCAACTAATAACACTTGTTATCTTGGTTATATGACTGCTTTACTTACAATTATATAATTTTTTTATTTGTAGTAAAATTTGTTTGAAAAGTACCTACTAACTGACTTCCTATACATATGTGATAAAAAGAAGAAATAGTTATTAATTTCTAAAAAGGAAAATAATAAAAGTAATCGTTGAGAATTATATAAATTTTATAATTAGTTTCCGAGCATACTCTGAGTTTAAACATATGGGAAAATTAGAATCTCTATTATTATTTTAATTTTGATTGAGAAATATTACATTGAGATGCTTGATAAAATTAGTTACATCGCTTTTGATATAGACAATTTTAAAGTGTATGCATCTAGTGTTTATTTTGGAAGCTAACTGAAGTACAAATATAATGACTACTGTTCTAAAATTTACTGCAATGAAACGAAGTAAACCTCCTTATAAATTATAAAATTATGTACATAATTTTAAAATTATTTTGAAATGCATAAGAATTGATTATTTATTAACGTCTCACCCTGAAGAATCACGAGCAGACCTCGCAATTCTGAACCATGATCAAGTGACAAGGACAGCTTCGGAACTATGACCTTTACTTCGAATTTCAATATCTTGACAATTCTGATATCTTTGACTGCAGATATTTAATATACACTAGCCCATAACTTCAAAAGCTTATAAAAGACTTAACATATTAATAGGAATTGTTTTAATAAATCAGTACAGATTTTTACTTTTGCAAACGACGTTGTAATAGTCGCGTTCGGTCACCCGATGCACTTAAGCAGGTCGTCCTACATTTGGAAACGGAATCAAATAAAATGCATCTTACTTAAACCAGAAAAACCAAATTTATGTCAAGTACCAGTTTTAATTAACCTTATTATTTTAATATGGAGATTTGAAGCTGGCAACGGTTTCAGTTATTCAGGTTCTGGAGCCAACAAACCTTTTCTGCTGTGACGTCTACACACTTGAGGCCCAGGACCCAGATAAATCTTAAGATTTTTTGTGACCCTGAACCCCTATGCAAAAGTAGGCCCTATTTGAGATCTTTAATAGTGGTCAGTATAATGCATGCATTGTCAAATACTTTTTCAAACGGTAATTTGAAACAAATAAATATACAAGATTCACAATCTCAAAAATCTAGGCACAAACCGGCTCGACCGATGGCCGTTTTTCGACTAAATGAGTTGAATGATTAGTTTTGGTAGTAGACCTAGGCCTAGACAAGAATAATGGTCATCAGATACTAATACAGTTTTAATACTTTGACAGCTGACATCTGGCTTGAAATTCATGTTTCAGGAGGAATATGTTCCCTATCAATATTTGACCATTAAAATTATTCCAGATCATGATCTTATCAAGACCGAGTCGAGAACGAAACGAGTCCTCCACCGAGGCTGAAGTCCTAGGACCGAGCACAGTAGGCCTATGCTTTAAGACGTCCCAGCACACTAATGACACATACCCTGTGTGAGGCTCGCAGGTTAGTGTTACACATTGCTAGTAATAGATGTTTTATAAACTTGAAAAATATTTAACATCTAATATCATTAGAAGAAAAACTAAATTACTCATTTACAAATCTTTTGATATGCTCTATACTTACATATGCTGTGAAGAAGCTATTAGGCAATAACCTAGAGAGGCAAGGTATTTGAAGAAGAGCCATTAGAAGTATTTTTGGAGGTTTAAAATGCAATATTTAAAGATGATCCGATTTAGAAATTTATAAACTGTTTTAAGAACCAAATATTGTTAAATTCTTTGCAATACAAAGGTTAAAATGATAAGAATGGACTACAATCGAGTCACCAAAAGATTTTTGTGGCTGGTCCATATGGTATTAAAAGAGGAAAATCAAGACTAACGGGGATTGATTAGTTAGAGAAAGATCATAAAACTATTAAGGTTAGAAACTGGAAAAGTCAGGCCAAGAACAGAGCCTGAATGAAATTTCTGAAAGGATAAGGCCACCCTGGGCTGTCGTGCCATTTAAGAAGGAAGGAAAAGGTCCAATGATAGAAAACACTTCGAACCCAGGATTCAATAGAAATAATGACATTTATATCGATCATAAAACACATGCAAAATATTTGCGAAGGGCCAAGATAATAATGGAACAAATATTTCTCTTTAAGGTATCCAACTGCTCTAACATTGGGAATTTTGCCAAAATGTGACAAATTTTCTGATGATTTTATTTTATAGACCAACTTAATAGCTTTATAAAATATTGGATATTTTCCGTCTACTAGAACAAAAACTACAAGTTTGCAGCAGAGGTTATTACTTTGTCAAGATGTCATACTTTAAACGCTACATTTCCTGAAAATGTGTTTTTGCAAATGCTTATGCCAGCTATTACAAATCTGTTTTGAAAATAATTAGCTAAAATTTTTTTCTGCATGTTCTGTATACTAGTAGAAGAGTTTTAACTATTTTCAGATTTATCATCATTGTTTTATTTCAAAATTTGCAGTCCCTTTATGAATATAACTACCGTTTCTTTAAGCACCATAATAACCAGCGAAAAGTGCTCTGTTTTGTAAAATCAAATATCTCTTTATCTTGTGGTAGGTAATTTCAAAAATGAATATAAAGCACACATTAAAATTGAAAATTTGTTCATAAACTTTTGCAGAGAATGGCCCAGTTTATATTTTCGTAAATGTCGCCTTTATTAGTAATAATAATTTTTCTTAATTTTAGTATATTTTTCTTAAATGTACTAAAACTAAAACCCACAAAAATATCCCCATCTACTTTTAAAAATTTGTTATATTCGATTCTTAAAATATAAACATGCCCCTTATTTATGATGCCATGACTTTTAAATAAATATTTATATCTTATGTTTTGTTTCATACTTTGAAACTAGTATTGAATTCTAGTTTTCGTCACCAGTTGATTTAGTGGGACAACTGTTGAAAAAGCTATGAAACAATGATCTCTAAGTGTAATGAGAATTTGAATTATAAATGATAGATTTTTCGCATAACGAATAAAAAGGAAAATACTTTTGTTATATAAAACTTTTTTAAAAAAAACTCTACAATTTAACCATTAAGAAAACATTTAAAAATAGTAACCGTATTAGCATCTAAACATTGGAGGCTAGAACCTGTGTATTACTGTTGCATATTAAACATCGCTTAGACTATTCAAGTACTTGGGAAAAGCTATATACTTGGCATTTCAGGGAATGTATGCATAAATATATAGCTTCATCAAGGGTTTTCCATCTGTTCAATATTCATGATTATCCTTTAGTTACACGTATAATGGATGGGTTCTCTCTAAAACCATATGCATTTTATAAATGTGCTCCTTTGACAACTATGTTTAACTTTCTGAATCTCTACTAGAGGTAGAAAAATGTTATACCTTTCGTGTAAATATAGATATACTGCAGAATATGGTGTAAAGTTTTTCGTGTAAATGCTTTATAAACATCTGGATAAAGACAATAACCCTTAAATCATAAAGGTTCATGGTTTAACTTAGGTGTCTGTATCTGAGTCAACTAAAACTGCTGTAAAGGATCATGACTCAAAATGTACATTACAATGACTACAAAATTCAAACTTAATGTTTAGAAATATTTCACATCTATGTATAGTTGGTATTTCTATAATAGTTTAAAAGTTTTAAGTCACACTGCCGGTTGCCTCTTTTCCATAAATATTCTAAAAATGTGATTTTTCAAGTTTGAATGTAATTTTTGAATTATTTTTCTTGGTCATATTTTGTATTTACTAAAATAGATAAAAAGGGTATTTTAGGACTTGAACGTAGCTCTTTTTTTAATTCCTTCTGTTAGGTCACTTTCTCTCTACACATATTTTGTTCAAATTTTCAATCGCTAATAAAATACATTTTAAAGCATTCAATTGAGCTGAAATTTTATATACACACTTATTTTGGATGACAAAACAGTACTTTAATTATAATTAATAAACATTAATTGATTAAAACTAATTATTCAAAGAATTGCAAATACAGCCACGTTGGTATCGTTTTTGGCGACTTAGTGACCATATTGGTGACTTGGATCAAAACTTGAAAAGGTCTTTTCTCGCATTTTAAAGCACTCATTTGAGCTGAAATTTTCTATACACTATTGTTTTGGGTAACAATACGATGATTTAATTATAATTAATTAAAATTGTTGACTTAACAATTAATTACAGATGGAGCCCCGTTGGCTTCATTTTTAGCTACTTGGGTCAAAATTTTAAAAGATTTTTAACACGCTTTTATAAGTTTCACTTACATGTAATGGAATCTTAGAACTCGATTTTTACCCACTTAAAAAGATCGGATTCATTCGAAATTTCGCATACTTGTCAAGGACCGATGACAATACAATAATTTCATAATTTTGTTCCATTGTCCTTTTCAGGATCGTCAGGAATAAGGATAGTCAGATTTGGTGACAAATCCATATATCACGTCCAGATTTGGCGACTTATTGCATATATCATTTTTAAATTGGGCGACTAGTTCCATATACCATTTTCAGACATGGCGACTAATTTCCTACATTATTTCGAGATTTGGCGACTAAAAGAATAAGGTGTAATTCTAAAGTGTTTTGAATTTAACGCTAATTATATATGCAATATAAAATACACTTGAGGTTAAAAGAAATAAAATAAACAAAAGAAGTGTTCTATATCTGAGAAAGTGGAGGGTGGGTGTGTGTTAGCAATTTCTAACCATAATATAAACATTTTTCTGAAAATGAAAATAAAAAAAAAAAAGGTTCGAGCATATGAAAGAAAATAATTTGCGTTCTTACTGCTAGATATTTTTTATTTTTATAAAGCAATACGCTTAGAAATGATAATACGAATTAACATGAAAGGAACACGTTTAAAAGGTGAGAAAACGATTGATACTTAATATTACCATGTTTTTAATAACTCGCTTTCTTTAATGTCTATCCGGATGGAATTTTGTAATTGATTTTAAACTGTGTGACTTTCCGAGGAGCTAGAGACTTGAAATTCGGACTATAGCTCGGAAGTGGATGACAATGCATGAAAATGGGAAAAAAGAAAACAAAAACAAAAAGGAGGAATTTTATAATATTTAATCCGTAAAAAAACATGATACATTAAAAAAATTTGTAATTCGAATTTTTTCTTCTTTAGACACTTTTATTTGTTTGACCTGTTCAAAAGAGACGGAATGTAATATAACGATCCGAGGCCTCGTAAACGGAGAGAATAAATACACTTCAGACCCGTTAATTAATATCCATTGAAGAGCAAGACTAATTCCACAGCCACGTAATTCCAGCTTCAAATATCAAACTCAAGGATAAATTCAACAATGAATAAATGATAGTTTAAAAAACTAAAAAACACGCTTTTATTGCAGTTCGAACTAAAAAATGAAAAATAAATTATAGTTTGAAAAAAAACTAAAAAACACGCTTTTATACTGAATCGAACTAAAAAGTAAAAAAATAATTCTTAATAAAGAATAAAATGATTAACGAGAAAATGAATGTCATTGGGTTAAAAGCGTGGGGTGTTCTATAAATGTATCAATTGTTATAATTTCGAACTTCTATTCCGAAAAACTGAATTAGTGTAAAAATGTAGTACAAAGAACCCCACGCTTTTACCCCAATGACATTCATTTTTATTTTGAAAATAATTTTTTCTCTTACTGAATTTTTTATAAAAAGAAGTTTTTACTCAGAGAAGTACCTAATGTATCAAAAATAAACATGAATTAATAAATAAACAAAAAATGTATTTCTTTTATAGGATTTCTTAGAATTCTAAAACTGAACGTATTAACAGCGACTATTTTGTCGAACGTAAAACAGAACGATTCTAAAAAGCGCTTATTCTGTAGATTTTTTAAAAAAAATATATTTACCATTAACTTTCCTATGAAATTATATGAAAAATAGAGCAAGAATTTCCGTGCAAGTACATTAAAAAAATACTGTTTACTTTATTTTTTCACTTATATATATTTAAGAAAATATTTATTAAAGGAAAATATTTTCTCATATTTAAAATTTTTATACTTTTTGAATTGGTTTCAATTTTGAACATTCATCCAAATAGTTTCAAAATATAATTGTCCTTATTGTGCAGTTAAAAGGTGTCTTTTTTCTTAAATAGTTTCTATTTTTTAAATAATTTTCTACGATATTAATTTAAAATTCTTCATATACTTTTCAATATTAAAACAATTCCTTGAAGAACCGGAAAGTTCCATTTTTACATATTTTCTGAGACGATCTTTGTTTGTACTGAATAAGTAGAACGCATATTTAGCAAACAGACCTGATGTAGCCTGTTAGAATCAGTAACCTAGAAACTTTGGTTTATGTGGCATATAAAGGCTTAGTACAGCTGAGAAATCGCTACATTCCTGTTATGCCTTGATGTAACGAACAAATAGGTGTCTATTCTGGTTGAGGAGGATCTTTTTTTTTGTCTTTCCTTTCAGAATTGGTCTCACCCAGATTAGTAAATTCCTGACTTTTAATGCTGAGTGTTGAACTACAGTCACACTCAATCTGCACTGCGCCCATATTCAATTGTATTGCGTTATTGAAAAAATGGTTATTAGTTCTCTTTTTAATTTTTTAATTTGATTTCACCTAATGTTGTAAAAAACAAGCACACAAAAAAAACAACACACACACACACACACACCACACACACACACACACACACACACAAAAAAAAAATCTGAAAAAAAGACACAAATTTCTCACTCAAACATATTTTCTTAATGTTCATTAAAACAATTAATTTAAAATAAAAATTAAAAATACTTTTCATAATCATAAAAAATATAAAATAAAGATAATGTAAATAAATAATATTTAATAATAAAATAATATAATAAAAAAGAATTAAAAAAATATATATAGAACACACACACACACACACACACACACACACACACACACACACACACACACACACACACACACACACACACACACACACACACAAACAACACACACACAACACACACACACACACACAACACACAACACACACACACACACACACACAATCAATTTGTTTGATGTGGCTTAGGAATATGGGGAAATTAATGCTGTTTTTAGTACGACTACATGGGGTACATCAGCCTTTTTTACGTATAGTCTTTCAGATAAATAAAGGAAAAAGGTGAAATCGAAAGAGCAGATGTTAGACAGATTTTTTTTTGGAATCAGCAAAGGGATTTTTAAGGACTGAGGCACTCTGTACATCACTTGTGTACTGAAAGGACAACGTGCGATATATATCTGAAACGTCCTGTTATACAAATCATAAAGCAAAATATCACGTAATAAATTCATCTTTTTGTCGTAATAAAACGAAGATTTTTATTAATGCAGAATATTAATCTTTGGAGTTATCCATTTTGTACTTGATCAAAAATCACAAAGATGAACTTTAATGAAAATAGAAATAATAATTTTAAGAAAACCATTTGTACATTTTACAACTTTTTCATTAAAAATGAGTTTAATTATAATTCTATACTTACAATTTTAAAACGTGTTTTGTAGTAGAAAAAGGAGTAATTATAAAATCAAATATTTTTTATGTTTATACAGATTTTTCAAAATAATGTAAGATGAAAGTAATTAATGAATGTTTACCGAAAGAAGAGAGAGATTGATTGTCATTTGAGGAGTTCTAATGAATATTTTTTATGTCAGTAAATGTATGTGATCTCATTATAAGTTTTGTTATCTGTGTTGTCGTGTAATCACCATGTAACTCTCCTTATTACTATTATTTTTGACTTATATTACCAAGTTTAACTAAATAATGAAAAAGATATTTAGGGAAAATTGAGTTTTGAAGTCAAAATTAATTTAACTTTCTTGCCTTTTTCATTTTAATAATAAGTATTTGTTTTGTTTTTGTGTTTTACGAGCCCAAATCTATTCATTCTTGATCCAACTGATAAAGGATCTCTCAATTTTAGTTATATGTCACTAAATTTTATATCAACCTATAGACAGATAAAACATTAAAGGAATTGCTTTACGTAATTTCCAGCTACACTTGTTCCTATTAGCAGTATTTTTTAAAAGAAACTTCAAACTGTAGCTTTAGTCATTTCAAAAAATATTTTAACGTAACAAGAAATGTATTTTTGAAACTCTTTTTACTGCAGTTTAGGAACAACAGCATTGTGAAACTGTCTGTAAATAGTTTTTTTTGCAATTATCTTAAATTGCCCTATCCATTTAGTAAATAATCAAGTGAATCAAATTTTATAAAAGCTGTTTGCTAGCACTGCTCACTTCTACTTTGGTTTCTTTAAGTCAAAAGTAAAGAATTTACAATTTTCATTTTGGCTCTAACATAATTTTTCATTCTGTCACAAATATATATTAAGTCGATTAAGTTTATGGGTAGAATAGTCAAACTAAGTTTAACCTGAAGTCCTTTTCGCTTATAGTTATCAGAAAAAATTTCGATTGTATAGTAAAAAAAAATCAGGGTAAAGAGCTTTCAGAATACTTAGAAAACCATTCTATTTTTTGCTGCATTTGAATTATTTCCGAAATTGTATAGTAGTTTTTATATCGTATGTAAAATTTAGGCATTAGAAACTATAATATTTATTGAACATTTTAAAGCGATAATTGAATGCTTAATGAATTAATGTTTTGAGAAAATAAGTAATTACTATCGAGAGTTTTATGAAATTCATTTGGTGAAATTTTTATGAGAAAAAAATATAGGTATATAAGTATTGATATTTGGTGTATGACCGGAAATTTGTAATAAGACTGAACTAATAGGAATAAAATTTTTTTAAATATTATTTGATATATAATATAAATAACTATCCTTCTTTTCATTACGCATGAACACTATGTTTTTGCATACATTTACAAATATTTAAAATAGTAAAAGTAAAAAAAAATTTAAAAAGTAAATTACTTTTAATCAGCTAAAATACTTTGCAAATAGCATAAAAAATTAATTAATGTTAAGAATATTCTTATATGAAATTTTATTCTTCTCTTAATTGTTTTTAGTACATATATCTTCTGGTACTTTTTAGTATATATACACCTGGTTTTACAAATATTTCTCTTCTTTTTACTTAACATTTTTCCTTCCTCATTGCAACTGCTATGTTTTTATGATTATCACAAATAATATTCTTTAAAATATGCTCATCCATGAAAATTAGAATTTAGTTATTACTCGTGAATTATTATTTAAGCGGTATTTACTTGAGAGTTTTTCGATTATTTTTAATTGCAGAAATCCTTGATAAGCTCTCAACTACACTCATGATACATTACTGAAATACAAAAAAAATACTTATTAGATAACCTGAGTCACAGTCCAAATAAAGGAAGATGCCTTGCCAAAACTTTACAAATTGAAGAATTCATTAGAAAGATATAATGGCAGTCTTCATACAATACATTATAAGCAATATGAAATGCTAAGAATACCATACTGGATGCATCAGTTTTTTTAAATAAAGGGTTGTTTTTGAGAATTTGCCAAAATGGTCCCCAGGAAAAAAAGTCTGGTCGGTCATGTGTGCCAAAAGACATCTATGTTTGAATTGTGTTTGCACAGACCGAAGGAGCAAAATTATTCAGTGACATTGTGAAAGTTTCAGGGGACATGGTATGATTAATGCAAAAATTTTTAATTTAAGAATTTTTAAAATTTTTTGGGTTGCCTCCTATGTGTGTGTACTATGTAAAACAGGTTTTGTGCTCAAAATTTCGTAAAAAGCTAGCCATTTAATTTTTTAAGAAAAGAACTTAAAATTTGTGAAGTGATTTTAAAATGTTACTCCTCCAACAAAAATTTACGTACACGCAGGAAATTTGATTTACAAGTACCTCAAACTATGTGCAACAAAAGTTGGTATGGGTTTTAGGATAACATAATTCGTATTCGAACAATATTTCTTTTTATGAATACTTATTGAAATTTCCTCAAAAAATGTATTAATTCTGAGTTCAACTATTTTTAAAAAAATAAGTATTGCTTTGATTCAAAAATGCATAAGAAACTTTGTTACATGTACTATAAGCAATAGGTAAAAAAATCAAAGCATTAGACACAACAGAAAAAAAGCGTTAACATTTTAAATGAAAACAAACTAGCTATTTTATCTTTCTGAGATAAGTAAGTTTAAAATTTTAATTTTCCATAGGGATGTGAATAAAAATGAACGTAAAAGCTATCATAATTCTGCGTTTTTTAAGTATACAGCTTTCAAATTTTGTGAGGTTATAGAAAAGTATATAAAAAATAATTTAATTAAAAAAAATTAGATTTGATTTTTGACCGATTTTTGTCAATTGAATTGAATTGTGTCCCCTTAAAGCAAATTTATTTCGTTTTCAATTCAAAGTATCAGTAAAATAATTACAAGTGTTCTTATTCTATAATGCAAATGTATTTAGTTCTCAAGAGAGTCATTTTACTGCTATCCGAAAGCCATTTGATTGTATGAATATATATATATATATATTATATGTGGGGGGGTTATGGCACGGAGTTCTAGGGTATTTAAATTGACGACACAGCTTTTGACTAAGACTAACGTTTAATGTGGACACTTGTTACAGGACTACACACACTACTACACAGATATATAATTGATAACGTTTATACAAATACTTCTTGTATTCAACAATGGTTTCTCAGTCTTGCATTCACATCTCCATTATCATACCACAGTTCACGATGGTAACAATGTTCTTACACAGTTCACGATGGTAACAACGTTCTTACACAGTTCACGATGGTAACAACGTTCTTACACAGTTCACACGATGGTAACAACGTTCTTACACAGTTCACGATGGTAACAACGTTCTTACGCAGTTCACGATGGTAACAATGTTCTTACACAGTTCACGATGGCTAATGGAATTCAGGTGATGGATGTGTCACCTTCACGTGACTATCCTTCCAGCATTGGGCCACTGGTCCCTACACGGTCAGTTGGTTCCCGTTTGCTTTCTTTTTCAGCAGCGTTGGCTCTCAGACCTCCTCGTCGAGACCGCTCGCTCGCTAATCTTTCTCTAGTCCTTTCGCTCGCTGGTGGCTCGCGTCGCCAGCACCCTCTAACGTGCGGTCTATGTGGAAATTCCCATATATATATATATATATATATATGGGGAGAGAGTGAGCTAATAGTAGGAATTGAAAAACACCCATAATACAACATTTTGAAAGAAAAGTAACCTGTAACACATTTGGAAAATAATATTTCCGGAGAGGGAAACTAAGCATCAATGAATAAAGCAGAAAGCTTGCCTATGAAGGAAAAGGAATAACTTGACAAAGTATCCACAGATTCTAAGCTAACGTATTTACAGACAAAATTTAAATTTGAGCCAGAACAGTTCCTAAATGTTAGGCTGCCTTACCTTCTGTGTGGCTGTCTGGTGATGCATTCACTTGAATTTAGTGTTCATTGCGTGAATGAAGATAATTTTTTCAATGATCTTATTTTGTCCATTCCAGTTGAAGATGCATCCGTGTTCTGGTTATTAATAATGGTAAAATATTTGACTTTGATTGAAATCCGCTGTTTAATCCAAATTCAACATCTTTATAATTTTAAGATAACTTGCTATGAGGGATTTCAGAACAATTTTCAAGTTTTTCTTCCAGCTGTGTAATCGCAAGAGAAAGATTAATTTCTTGATCAGTGTGTTTTGAACTTTTTTTTAACTATACTTCAGTTTGAGAAGTTCGATAAAATGTAGTAAGGGAACCAATGAAAGAAATATTGCAAACTGAAATCCTTTAATATCTCAAGATAGTACTACAAGAAATGCAATAAAAAAAACGTCGCCATAAGAATAATTTTTGATATTTTTTAGGATTATTTCTTAGCTTATACTGCCTTTAAAAAGCTATTTTTTTACCAATCACAAATTTCAATTTCAATTCTTGCTAGGAAAAGAATAAATATTCTAGAAATAATTTTATATTTTTTATTTCACAATAATGCTTTTTTTAAATTCTAAAATACTTGTACATTGCATCAAAACAATTGACTTTGCTCAATTGCTTACAATATTTAAATTACGATTAAAGTTATGACAAAGTATAGGCGAAAAAATAGTTTTTTTTGTCCGAAATGTTAATTTTTTAAAAAAATTTTCAGTTATGTATCAAATGAAAACAACTTTGAATAAAATAACACCAGGGATGGCGCAATATTTTATGGGGGATACCAATGACTGTGAGAATGTTATTTGGTTTACAGTAGCATATAGTTATATTTACTCTAAATTTGAACCAATATTCCATTTTACAGCTGTTTTTAGAGGGTTCACTTTATTTTTTACAAAATTAAAAACTGTCAGTAACAAAAAGATGTGAAGTATTTGCAAGATCCTCATGTATTTTTTTGTAATATTTACAGAGAATAAGAATCAACCATGTATCATTAGTTATAAAATGAGCCTAATTTCTATTTGTTATTTTTATTTACTAACTATTTTTTTAAAATAGTCATTAATGAATTAATTCCATTAAAAACTTAATAACAAATAGAATATTCTTTTAATATTATTTTACATAACGTAACTATGAAATGTTGATTTATTTTAAATATTCTAAGAGGATATCTTCTTCTAAAAAAGGGTTGAGTGGGGTTCCCCGAAAACACCTTATGGTTCTAAGGGTTCAGTGAGTCGAAAACTTTGAATACCTCTGCCGTAGGAAACGAAAAATACATACGTGTGTATTTAGGAAAAACTTACTCCTCTAAAGCAAAACATAACGCATATTTCTATGAATTTGTAGTAGAAAAAGAAATTCAAGTATGGGAAATACAATATGGGAAATAAGAGAAAGAGCAAACATACAAACATACCCGCATTGAATAATCCCACTGACGGCAAATTTGTGCGTCTCCTCCAGTGTGCAATTGTTGAACGCAACTATAGCGTAAAGGAAGATGACGCAGTTTGTTTTTGTTACTGGTATGTCCCCACCCCCTGTTTATCCACAAATGACAATAGAGCAGAAACAACATGTCAGTATGAGAAGTTTTCCCCATACACTTATTTTAGTATCATGCACCTTCTAGAAATTGAACGTTTTATATTCAATAATACTTTTATTATGAAAATGGTTTGTGTACCTGGTATATACTAAGTTTCTAAAAATTTGGTATGCTTATCTTAAAGTCCCCCGTGTTTTTTACATCAAATCATAATCAAATGAATGAAAAGAAGAAATCAAAGGAAAAAATAAATATTGATTTTATTTTTTCAAAATATATTTCAAATTCAAACTTTGAGAAGTAAATTAAAGATCTTGTTTCACAAAAGCGAGTACAATTGTTGATCAAAATCATGCAGGTCAAACAAATATTCCATGTAAAGAGAACAATAAAGATTATTGTACAAAATGTGACTTGATTCATCACTATATCTTCTGAATACGAAAATAGTTAGTACATGTTACCTTTCAATTTTCAAAAAGACAAATAAATTTGGATTGCTTTGCCATTTGCTTTAATAAAATTAAAAACAAAGATAAAAATTGAGATCCATTTTAAAAAGGGGTTATCGTTGATTTGCTAATGATATTATAGAACCCTATACATCTATTGCTTGTTATTTAGCTGATTTAATCTATTGCTTTATTTTCAGATGTTGTTATAAAAAAAAACTAAGATCAAACTTTATATTTGTTTTTTTTTCTACTACATGCATTATAGATTACAAACATTTTACAATTATTTTATTTATCTTCTTAGGCTGTCTATAATACTATTTTATTACCGAATTTATGATCTAGCCTATCAAGACTGAATGGTAGGGAATCGGAAAAGAAAATGAAAAGTAATTACTAAATTTATAGTCGATGAGCTATTACATGAAATAATTTATCAGCACATAAGGTGGTCATTAATAATAGAATCTTAGAATTATCTTTAGTTCATTTGAGGGTTCCGTCGTGATCATTATTTCTAAGTATTTGACGAAGTATTTGATTAAAAAAATATGTGTCGAACTATACATCCTAATTAACTTTAAGATAATTAATTTTCATCAGATTTAAAGGAAAGATTTTTTATAATAACTATTTCTTTTTCATTTAAATTAACCCATCACGCAGACAGCTATAAATTATGCAATAAAGACATAATTATGAAACTTAGCGAGAAGTACAGTAAGAAAAATCACTTCTTTTACTATAAAATTAAAATAAGAAGCATTGTATTTGCGATATGTGGTTAAGACAGCAAATTATAAATGAATAATAAAATTTGCGATTGTTTATATTTTGAGTGGTTATATATATTTCGACTGTTTTTACAATTAAATAATTTTAATTATAAAAGGTATTATTGTGTTTATCATGTAATATTATAAATAAATAATAATACTTTTAATTTTAAACGTTTGAAAAAAACTAACGAAATGTTTTTGATGTGACTCTACTTTTTTTAAGACATTTTACTTTCTTTTAATAAAAAATAAATAAAAAAACTAAAAATTAAGTTTTGGGAATCACAAATTTGAAGATTTACATTTTAAATAATACTAATAAACATACCATATGTTGTAATAGGCAAGTTTTTTTATTATTAGAATGGAATTATATTTTAATGCATAAACCTTCTTGAACTCGAATTGCAAATTATTTATTTTATTGATTCTTGTCTTTCAAATTTTTTTAAGAAGAGGAATAGCATTTTGTCTCATCAATTAGGAGTTATTGATTCATCAAATATTAACCCCTTCAGAGCCATGATCACATATATGTTATCACTTCAGAGAACACGGTATCATATGTGAGATTGCATTTTCCCTATTCTGAGTCCTGTGATCACACCGATGTGATCCGGATTTGGAATGATTATAAACTATAAATTTCGGTGTACTTTATTACAGTAATGATTTTATATGAATTTTTAAATTGAGTTAGGCTTAACAGGACAAATCTCCTTCTCCTGAACGGGCTAATACATAAAAAAGTAATAATGCATACAAATATTGCTTAGCTTTTATATATCAACCATAATTATGTACTGCGTTTAGATCTTTCGATATACGATTTTGATATTGCATAAAGTATATCATGTATCATATTTGTTATTTTTGTACTCGAATATATATATAAATGTGTTACATATTACTATAATGGGAGATCAGTATTATATTTTGCTTGTGTACACTAGCCAATCTCCAAATAACCTCAATCTCTTTCATTGCGTGCCAAATCATGTTACTATACTGGATTCAAAAGATAAGAAAGCTCGAATTAAAGATCATGGCAGCAATTTGGGCAATTTTTTGTTATTTTATTCATATAATGAGAAGAGTTAAGCTTTCAAATATTGTTTGTTACGCAGATGCCTAATTATTGCCTATTTAAGTTGATAGTTACAAGATGGATTTATATATATAAAAAAATGACCCTTTTTTTAGTTTTCATGCAAATTTTTTTATTTATATTTCAAAATATTTGGGATATTAATTTTAAGATTTTAGATTTCAAAGAAATTTTGATCTTAGATTTAAACAGTAGATTAATATTCAACATTGCTATGTATATAAATGTTGATGCTTCTGCGAGCATGTGTTCTACAGAGGTTGCAAAAAGTTCTGAACACACTCATTTTCTTGTCTTACCTTTGACGCAATTTTTCTTTATGAAATTTTGTACAATCTGAAATGTTGTTATTCATTGTAATGTATTTTTAAATGCTGATTACAAGTCTTGTTTGATTTAAAATCTGTTGTTTATCTGTTCCCACAAATACTTTTTAAAGTAGAGCTACCTCAACACGAGAATGCATAATATGTAAAAAACAACACAATATAGAAAAAAAAACAGTATCGGTATCAGATTAACACAAAACTTTACAACAGTGGTTCATTTAACATGGCTTTGAATGTACAGGAATGTTACAGTTTTGAAATTTTCCCCATAAGTTCTTACGTGAAAACATAGTTGAAAGAAAATATCAAAATTTCAAAAAACTTACGTTTGTTTGAAGGCTTTTTCTTCCGAATATCATAACCAATGTTGTGCCGTAGGTTCTCTGTCGGATTACGATCCGAAGACTGACTTGCCTAGATCATTTTGTTGACATTATTGTCTTCGAACCATTTTTGGACTACTTTTACACGGTGCCATGGATCATTATTGTCCAGAAAATCCATATAAAAATATCCTCATAGTCCTCCAAAAATATCTCCTACTATTAGTAGCAATTTATTTTGTAGTATTCTTTAGTTTTCTCTGCTTTTCTCATGGTGTGAGTCTTATAACAACTGCACAAGAAAACACCCAACTTCATATTATTATTTTCATTGGATGTCTTACTTTGTTCTTCAGACACTGAGGGTTGATTTTCTTATAAATGTGTTGTTGCTTATGCCACCTGTCTGACGTAGTCAGATCGAGGCCCACGGAATTCATCATGGCAACGGGCTAGAGATAAGCCTGTCATCTTAGCCTAAGCTTTGATCCCATGTAGATGATAGTACGATTTTACTCACGATAGATGGCGACACCATTCGGACCCACTGAATTAACGATCACGTACTCCGTGTGTACTCGCAGAGTATTTGGTGGCATCGGGCATCGAACCCAGGCCTTTCGGTCTGGCTGCGATGCTCAAACTACTAGGCTACCCACGGCTTATAAATGTGTTCTCTTATATAGGTATAATTTTGTTACTTAAAACACAAAGCTCACTTTCATCATAAAATATTGCCTTTTCTAAGCCTTGAATAGTCCATATTGGATGATCACTTGCCTGCTTCAATCAGCAAGTAAATGAGCTTTGAAGCCTTATAATCCATTTTCAGCAATCTTCCTCTCACAGTTCTTAGTAACACATTCCCACTCGATGATAAAATCAATTATTTCAAAATTTCCCGTGTATGAATCTTTCTGCTTGAAAGAAAAATCCTGCGCAATGACATGTATTCACGTAAAGTTGTTTTTCTCGGTCGTACACATGGAATTTGCTTCAATGAATCCTTTCAACGTTTTCATGACAGTAGAAAGACCACTTATAGTACTTCAACAACAATTTGGGGCACAGAATAACATTCTTCCTTTACAAGTATATTTTGTATCTATTATTTTAAGGAAGAAGCGAAACCTTGCTCATAATTCCAGTATTATCAACTCACGTGCTTCAAATTGCAACACAAAATTCTTTAAAAGCTCTAAAAGATGCTTCACATTCTGTTTTCGGCCCCTTATTACTTATGATCTCTAATTGGTTGGCATTATGGAGTACTTCATAGGTTGAAAAATGAATCACTACAATAAACTTGTAATTATCTTTTTTTTCAGGGATTTTCTAAAATATCAATAAAACTATTTAATTCGCACAAAATCTACAAGCAGTCTTTAAATCAGCATAAAAATTCCATTAGAATCAATAACAATAGTTAAGATAGTTACGAAGGGAAAAATTAGATCAAACTCAAAAATTAGGCAAAAAATGAGTGTGTTCAGGACTTTTTGCCACTACTGTACTTTATTGAGTATAGCTTTTTTTTATAACTTCATTGAATGAACTCATACATTCAGTCTCTTCAAATAAGTTCAACACCATTTTATGTATTTCAGAATAAATTCACTTTTCAATAACCAATGGTGATAGGAGAAGTAAAAACGTAATCTAATACTCAACAACATCTTTGCTTAATTGGAAAAAATCTGAAATTATTTGTTTCTCCATTACACTTGAATTACTTTATCAAACAAATTTAGACTTTTACTGTTGTCACTTATTTACTATAAACATCATTAAAGGGAAGTAAATGCTTAGATTAAGCGTCATATAGATTAAAAGGAGATACCACGCATAAAATCATAAGATAAAATTTAACTTTGAAAGTAAAAAAATTATAATAAACGAAGACCGTACACCACATGCACTATATTCTTATCTTGTGTGCATAAGGAATTCATTATTAACGTATTTTTAGTGGTGGAAAGGAAACGAAAATCTTTAATAAACTTTTTCATAAAAATATTGGAAGTTTCCAACTATGAAATTACGTTCTGTGTACCAAATCATTATAAGAAAATTGGTTTAATTTGTGTGCTGAGGCCAAACTTAATTTATTATGTTCTGAAACATTTTTCTTCCTCACAATGTTTTTCCATTAATTAATTAAAAATTCACCAAAATTAAGATGCACATCGTACTAAAATGTTCCCCAATTATATCAGTATCAAACTATTAGATCCTGAAATTACTGAAATTTTTATTTTAAAGGAAGTTTTAAATCATTCAGAAAAAGCATAATCAAGTTTTTATTTTCTGTCATTTCAAGAAAATACTGTTTCTAATAAACTAGCATGTTATGAAATAAAATATTTTATTAGATAGTTAAAACCATATATAAAAAAAGAATGTGTGTGCTTATGACCACAAGATAGAAGTGATAACTTCAAATTTTGTAATGTTATTTCAGGGATTAGTTAGGTGAACGAAAAACAAGAGGATATTAGTATTGTCATATAAAATGATTTATTCATTATTATTATGTATGGGAAAGAAAACTTAGACATTTGTTTGCATTCGGTGTATAAAGAAAGATTCAAAATGTAAATAATACTATCTGCTCCATAAACCTCAAAATGTCAATTCTGGCGTAGGTTTATTACAATTGATTATTACTGGCATTTAGTATTTTAGCAATTTTTTTCATTGCATTTTTATGGCTCATTGAAATGGAAAAGAGCCTTTTTTAAAAATATTTTATGTACAAAAAAGAAAAAAATAGAAAATTTGATAAATTACGGAATTCTATAAATTTTTTTAAAAGAAGTTTTACACTATTCAATCTCAGTATAACTTGGAAGCGTTGAGAAAGATATACATAATGTACCAAACTACTTAAAAATAGTTGTAACTTGCCTTGTTTTTTAAAATTTAAATCCAAGGAAATCCATAGCAATTCGTAAAAAATGTAAAACATTGTAGAGATTGGGATTTTTTAATAATATATTTCAAGTTAATCACATGTTAAAAGAAAGCATTTATTTTAAACAGAAAATTAATACAGTCAATAGAGCAACGTCATGAAATTCCAGTTTGGCTGAAAACCGATTTTCGACGCCAAATTTTGTCATTTTTGTAACAATAACATTCTTACAACAATGACGAGAAAAGCCGAATGAGCGTTACAAACCCGAACGTGATGTTCATTCAAGTTCACTCTCCAGCAAAACGGGCCTAAAGAATTTACTAATAACCGACTATTTTTTAAATAAATTTAATTAATACAGTCAATAGCTGAATGGCTGAAAACCGATTTTCGACTCCAATTTTGTCATTGTTTTAAGCCTTTTTTGTTGAAGGACTTTACATTGTTACGGAAAATTTCGATCCATTGTACGAGCGTTACAAACCCGAGCATAAGAATGCTTGGCTTCTTAAAAGTGCATCATTTAAGTGAAATCTCCAGCAAAACACGCCTAAAAAAGTTATCACTTGAGAAATGTTTTCTTATACAAAGAAATATTTACATCAAATCTCGATAAGTAATGAGAAAAACAAACACATGGTTGTGAGTTTTTTCAAATGTTGGGAATATTCATGGTAAAATTAGTTCAATGCTTTATAAAATTAAAACACTTCTTTATATATTCTTAATGAAACTATAAATATCACTAAAGTATACTTGTCCCCTTAATATCGTCCCAAAAAGCTTAGAAACATTTTCCAACAATACTTTGATGTCATATGATTTTATATGACATGTTCTTTCACAGATGATAGACGGTTACCTTCATGCGTTTTTTCTTTCAACTGATGGAATTTGCGACAACATCATTAACTTCTTTTTATTGAATCGACCTTTAACTCATAAATGGAAGAATGATTTTCATCAATGGTGTTCACAAGCATGAATAGATATGTAGGTTAATCATGAGAAGCAAAATTCTCGTAAGAAGTTAATGTAGCGGAATAAACTTAACGAGGATATCTTTGAGAAAACGATTCCAGGAGAAATTCCTATAA